>VDFB02029588.1:0-28780 GCA_007258455.2 Sequoia sempervirens | reverse complement strand
CTTGCTTTCCTCTCCTCCAACTCCTTGATTCTGAGCTCTTCTTCTAACACTTGTATATCCTTATCTATTTCATCTTCATCCTCCAAGACATCTTTAGACTCACTAGGTTCAAGAGTATAAAATGTAAGGTTAGTGAATTATATTTCAAGGGAATGGTGTGAGGCTACACTATGGGATTTACCCCTTGGATTGAATTTATCACCATTAAAGACACATTTATTGCAAGGGGTTGAAATATCTAAGAAATTCTTATCCTTTTTCCAAAATTCCCACCTCTCTTATTCCCTTGACATTTCAAGGTTATTATCAAAAGCTTCTTCAATGGGAAAACCTCCCTAATTTACATTTGGCATCTCAAATTCATGTGCCACTTCATGTACATTTTTATTATGCATATTATCATTTAAATTAGGAGATGCATTAGTAGGATTTTTCATAAACTTGCTCGGTTCAACATTTTTCTTCATTTATGATGACTACTTGTCCTTTGAAGGCTCAGGCTCCAACTTTTCCTTTTTGTGTTTCTTCAAGTAGCTTTCAATTCTTCTCATGGTGTCAAAATTCTTCTCATAGTTCTCATTCTCACTTTCTTTTTGGAATTATAATGTTGTTCTAGCACAAGAGACTTCAAAGTCACCACCCACAATATTGGGAAATAAAAATTTGTTGTACTTTGAAAATGCACTCACAATATCAGAGAATACTTTGAGCATAACCTGACATGAAATGGAGAAAGGAACTGGAACTTGACACATATAACTGGACTTGACCTATTGATGAGAATATATGATTTTTTTTCTCTAAATAGTGAAGAACAATCAAATACTTTACTCTAACTATACCAGATTTGACCTAGAGATGTTGGACTAGCATTGTCCCCATTAGAGTCACCAATCTATTGGTTATTTTTTAAGAACCAAACATAATCTCAACCATTTTCTTATCAATTTTCCATAATTCAATAGTAAACAATAGTGAGTATTGTCTAATGAATAGGTAGAATCTTGCTAGGCTTTACCTCTACACTTTAGGCTCTGCAAGACCTAGGAGGGTGATCCTTACAATGTTTTAAATGATACTCTTGTGGAAAATTACCATGAACATTGTGAATAATAGATACATTCCTATAAGTTGTTGATTAGATGTAATTCTTCAAGAATCCGGTAGATCCTTTAGCAAATTACTACCTGAAGCAAGGAATGCATGGTTCTCATAAAACTTTACTGTGATTAAAGGTGTATAGATGATTTTAATTAAGATTGTATTCTTTGATAGGTGAGATAGACTCAATCACATCAAATATTACCAAATGAATAGACTAGTGTTTATCCATGGGTGAAAAATTCATATTTGCAACAAACTATAATACATCAGTAAATTGACCTAGCATTCAAAGACTATTGTTATATTGCTTTACAATACACAACTTAGGATATCTAGGAACAAAAACTACTTATTAATCCTTGTACTGCATCACACATGCCTATGATTTCATTAAAGCATTTAATTAATTCTTTAAACTAAAGTAGAATAAAATCATACATTCAACCAAAATGATTGAAGACAAATAAAAGATCCTTGATCATTTTATCCATAATTTGAGAAATAGAGTACATAAGAGAGAAATTATTCAAAAAATTTCATTCTCATTCATATGTCATTACTTCTATAAAACTATTATGTCTATTACAAGCTAGAATCCCTACCTAAGACTCAAAACTATTATATTCCTCTGTGCTTGATTTACAAAATTGCTATTACATGAGTTGAAAACTAGACCAACCAAAGACATGTGGAATTGACATTTAATTCTCATTTATAGAACATGGGAGCAGCAAGCTTAAGGAAAAATTACACTTACAATAACATTCTACATTTGACATTCATCTACGTTTGAATTTCAAAACATCCCCAAGCAGTTAATTTTCACTTTCAATGAGGGGGAAAACATATGAGACAAAATTTATCTCCATTCACTAAAGAAGATTTACCCACCTTCCAAAAGCATCTTTCATTCATTGTAGTAGCATCAAAACCTCTTCTTCAAGCCAAAATTATTTTCCACATGCATGTCTAGTCAACAAAAACTTTAAAACAAGAAAGCAATTAAAAAGAGAGAAGCAAACCCATCCACATCATCACATTTGTCATCAATCTTCATCACTCGGAGGAGATAACATTTTGTAATACTTCAACATAGTCCTAATTTGTAAATTTTTTAATCCATGTGTTAAACTCCTCCTTAGTTGGCCACTCCATATCTAGTAATTTTTGCACCTTTGTATTACACTAGTTATATCTTGCATCAATTAATATTCGGGCCTCCCTGACAAATGTATCCATTCTTACCTATATTCCTATCATGTCATCAATAGCTACATTTAACATAGTAAAATAAATAAGGCTGATATCTTCCTTAAAATGTGGGAGAAAACCTCCAAATTCATCTTTCTAGGCAATAAACTCCTTCAACCCTTTGTCATCCAAAATATTTGGCATACCACTCTTCTCTATGTCCCCAAACATTTTTAACTTATTTTGTAATTGCATGCCTAACTTTCCATGGAATGTTATGATTTCATTTAAAAAATCAATAAATTTTAGAAAATTTGGAATATTAGTGGGAGCCTTAGGGTCTTCCTACATATGAGGCATCATTTCCTTGAGTGCAACTACCCTAGTACTCCACTTGCTCCATTCATTTTGGAATGCATATTGAACCTTCACATACTATTGGTTTGCTTCATGAATGTTCTTATATACACCCCACACAGTATCTACCTTATTCACCAAATTTGTTACTCTATGTTTTAAAAAATCATCAAAGATATTATTTGACACCTTGGTTGTCTTAGCTTTCTTGACATTATCCTTCTGTATTTGCAGCTCTTTCAAGCTCTAAATCCTTAGTGATAGAGTTTCCCTATCTCGATCTGATAATTCTGGTGAGGATGAGGAGGGTGAGAGAAAAGATATTATTGATTGACTAGCCTGTGATGTGGATCTCATTTTATTGCATTCATCTAAAATAATATTGTAATCTTTTAATAATGCATCATATTTCTTTTGTGAAATCTGCGCAGTGTCAACATTAAGCATGGCAGAATGCACAATTAATTTAGCAACTTGAACTAGAGTTATATTTGTGGCTCTCTTCACCACCACTGATCTAATGAATTCTTCAATAGATATGACAACCTCAGGTTTTCTCATGTTAGGTTCCATGGACCAAATTTCAAGAGAATACAATTTTGGACTAAAACCTGATCCAAATACAAGGTTGTCAAAGTGTTCTTATGAAATTGAGGCTTGTGGATATTTCCTTATTACATCTAATGCAATAGCTGAGGTAAGTGCACACCCTAGATGAAACATCATTCCACTCTCTACAATAATCTTCCTAGCTTCAGTAGGTGTGATGGCTACTATCCCAACCATTATCTTCTCTTCTTTTGCTTTCTCTACCTCTTCTTGCTAAGAAAGGTCCACACCAGCTTTGACCTGTTCAATTATTTCTTTTATGTCTCTACTTCTCTACTAGATGATGAGTTCCTTAAAATCTTTCATCTGCACAAAATCATCATCTACAAGAAATTCATCATGGGCCTTGATACTTGGATAATCATCAACCTTCTCATCATATTGCCATTTAATAAATTTCTTCTGGGGAACCTCCGTGTCAATAGCATCATTTAATTTAGGTGAGGGGAATCTCATCTCAACCTCCTCATCATCCAACACATGTTCTAGAAACCGCTCTTCCCCAATTATCTTTGTATCTCCTCCTTGAATCCCTAAAGGCTGCTCTAGAACATCCATTGATTCATGTTGTTTCTCTAAGAGGGCTTGTGCCTTTTCAGCCACTTTTTTAACATTTACTATGAATTCTCCACTTTGATAATCATTCAACTTTTTCATAGCCCCTTCCAAAGGGTTCTCAATTTCATCATATGGACTTACATAAATTCATTTATTTTCATGATATCCTCTTCAATGCTACAAATGGCAGTCTATTCCTTCTTCCTTCATGTAAATGCTCCATTAGATGTCAAATTTCTTATCACATCATCCATATATTCAAAATTGTGAGAAAAAACAAGCAAACCTTTCTTCCTCTTCATATCATTTGTAAAACCCTCAGGATCAAAATTTCTAACCTCATCAACAAGCAACCTAAGGTTATTCAATATTATTCCAAATTTCTCATATGTTTCCTTGGCAGTGGTTTCAAAATAAGCAAAAGTACATTGTAGCACTATCATTGAGCCCTTCCTAGGAGTTCTAAATTGCTCCTTATCCATAAAATCAAGTTTCCACATTAGCTCCACGAATGCTAATCTATTAGAGACATACAATAGTAGACAATGAGGTGCCCACCTTGGCTCTATAAGCCTTGATTAGAGTGTACTTTGAATGTAAAAACTAATCATCCCAATTATGATTCTCAAGTGACCCTTCCACATCCTTGGGGCACATGATATCTCTCATAATCCTTGAAATCCTATAAAGAGGCTCCACTCCCATACTCTGCAACAAACCAAACCTTATGACATTACAAAACAATAAATAATTTTAATGGGGAGAATTTCAGCCCTAGATTTGTGTCCACATTTGGACAAGAAAATCATTATTTTCATCATCCTTTTTCCTCAACTTAATTTTCTTCTTCCATTTTTCCTATCCAAGCATAGAGAAGCATATGCATTAACAAAGAATAATGTGGGAAAGCCAATGGGACATTTCCTTCCTTCAAACTAATCAATCCCTTGTGCATTTTCTCTACAGTGTATCCAACATAGTCGAATCCCCTATTGGAATTCCAATTTTGTATGTCAATTACCATTACCAATAGATTAGTTGCTATTCTTGCATCAAAATTGCAAGCCAAAACCTGATTCAAGTAGTAATAGGTATTTTTGAAATAATTGACAAGTTCCTCACACTCAAGGGCTCCAAGTCCTTAGGACTAAATCATCCCTTATCATCTTTTGTGTGTCTGGTAAGCACATTCTTCCTATACCCATATCTATTCTACTCATATTCATTGTATAAATTGGTATGATTGATGTTGACTGTATAATTGGGGTTCAATTTGAACACCTCCACAATTCTATCTCTTGTCACCTTAAGGAGTAAAGTTCGATTTTCACTCTTTATCTTTCTATCCTTGGGGTCATAATATTTTTCCAATTCCAACATCACATCTACTTGCATGAAAAAAATTAGCACTACAATCCTCCCAAGATTAAAACCCCATAAATGTCTAGCTAGCCATTTGGCATATCTTTTGTTGAAAGCATATAAGAATAACTCCCATCCACTCTGTAGTTGAGGGACTTCTCCAATCCCGCTAGCAAGATCAATCAAACTACTAGTCACAATAGCTTACCTTGTGGGTCATTTTCCAATTTCCAATCCTCCCTCATTTATATCTTTGGATGCACCCTCCATGAATCTATCATGACTTCTCCTCTCCTTTAGACCTTGGAGGTACCCCACGCACATTTGTTTTAGGCGTGAGTTTATCATCTTGGGTTTTAGGTTTCTTAACCCTCTTCTACTTAGGTTTTCTCTTTGGTTTGGCACTAGACTTACTAGGCTTGCTCATTTTGACAATATAACATAACTAGGGTTTTAAATTTCAACTTATGGAAAGGACCCACTAGTTTATGTTCTCAAGAAAAAAAATTACAAAATGAAAAATTTTCCTAGACCTCACACAATTCACACCAACTAATTGAACTTGCACAATATACAAACCCTTGCAAACCCTAAGAGCCTAAAGCTTTCAATATGTTTCACTAATTCCCCAAACCAACTTAATTCAACACAATTAACATAGAGAAGTGATTATTTGCTTACCCAAGTGCAAATATTTTATTTAAAATTCCTCTATAACTATTCGATGGAGCTCTTCTCATTGTTCTCTCATTGATCAATTTTTTTGCTCTTGAACGGTTGTAATTGTGAGGAAAAATGAGCAAACAACCTTCTATATGGCTAGAGGATGGATCATATTCACCATTAATTCTTGATAGAAATCTCACGTGAGTGAGCTAACACTTAGTCATTTGAGTTCATTTGGTCATTAATCTATTTTTTTAAAACATCATCAATGGCTCTCCTTCGTCCTTGTAATTTCTCATTTTTCTTTCAATGATACCCTCGAGATTTTTCCATGTCATTCTTATTTTACCTGAGTCACCTTTGCTTGAAATACATCACACACTGCTAATTTGATCCTCATTCTTTTGGATGAATATGCAATAGTTTGATATCTAGCGATGAGGGGAATACTCAATCAGATATGCCATCACTCATCGTTGATGTATTCTATAGACCTTCACTTGTATCTATGATGGTTTGAGGCAGTGCAATGACTAATAGACTTAATAGTCTATCACTTGTCATGGATGTTATTTTTCTTTCATGTGTCCTATCAATGATGTAAACAACATGCACAATAATATCTTAGTCATTAGATTTAGGTCCTTTGAATTTATTCTTTTCCCATCACTCATCATTTATTTACATTTGAGTAGTTGAATCACCTCAGTGATGAGAGAGAAGTAGTGACGGGGCATGATTTTTCCACATGCCCATGTTTCAAGATCAAATGCACTGGAATCATCACCCTTAGCAGTACTTCAAACTAGTTGTAGCATAGAAAAATGGACCTTTGGACATTTTCATGCTTAATTGAGTCCTTCTTGTGGATGTTGGCTTAGTTTTTCCTTGATTTAGTGATGTACTATGGTCAACACATTCACATTAGATGTTCTATCCTTATGAATTAATACGAATTTTATGATGCCTTGCAAAAGTGTTGTGAAGTGTTGTAACACACCTTTACACTTTTCTAGGACCTTATTAATATATTTCACCTAAATAACCTCTTTTTATCATTTACCAAGCCTTATTTCAAAGTGTTGTAAAGTGTTGTAACAAACTTTCACACTTTTCTAGGCTTTTCATCAATAATTTGACCCTTTCTTATGCTTTAATTGGCCTCACTTTACACATACATGCCTTACATAAGTGTATTTTTGAAAATAATCTTGATAAACATTAATTAATACATTTAATTTCGACACCCACTTAAAATGTCTAAGTGGGACCCATTCACCACTAGGATAAATTGAGTCCCCTTTGGCTCAAAAATCAAAATAATTTCAAATTTCTGGTGGGTTATTATTTTCTAAGAGCTAAGGTCAGCCTATAATGTGGTATTTTTGGGAATTATTACATAATTGTGTATAAATATTGGGTTTTTTCCTCTCATTTCATCCTCCTCAATTTTCCTAATCATTTAAGCAATTATCAATCATTCACTTAAGCATTCTAGGAATTTCAAGCATTCTCAAGTTTGCATCCATTGGAGCTTCTACTTGCATGTCTTCAGATTTCTACTTCAAGAGTTTGGTGAGTTGTAGCATTTATTTTGTTCATTCATCATTCTCTTTTCATATTTCATTTCATTAACAAGGGTTTAACTACCAAACCAAGGTTTGACCAAGGCAAACCCCTATTCACTAACCCTCAAAAAAATTTCCCTCTCTTTACATGTGTTTTGTAGGTCTAAGTTTGCATATTTTTCAAAGAGAAAGATTGGAAAAAATTTCAACAATTTTTCAAAGTCATCTAAAGTTGTCAAAGCCCTAAAAGAAGCTTGGAGAACACCTATAGGTCAAATTATGTAGTTTCATATCCAGAAACCTATTAGGAGCAAAAGTGCATACTATTGAAAATGGAGGTAATTATGTAGCTTTAAAACTTGTAAAACTATTATACTATAGATCTAATTAAGTGTTATTTGTTACAATTTCTTTGTGGATGATTATTTGTTTAATTCATTTTAATATTTGTAGAAGTAGACAGAAGATTGTAGAAGAATAAGACCAGAAGAAAGAAGTTACACAACATATACCATGGAGAAACCATTTCGAGATAAAACTCCACCAAGAATCAATGTATTATTTAATCTCAGAATAAGATTACAATAATTCCAATCCTTGCTTGAGATGCTTCTTTTTCCTTCAAGAATTCTTCTTCACAATTTGCAATAAAATCTAATAAACTCTCTTCAACTTGTTGCAATATATAGCCAATAATGAGCCATGTAAACTCCAAAGAGTTTACAAATACAAAGCACAATGCTTATCTCACAAAACCCACACCTATTATTTGCAAGTACATTTATACAGTGAAGAAAAATGTCAAAAAAGTCCATCCATTTGGGCATCCCAAACTGAAGTCATAACTCAACTTTGATTCCAAAGATATCTTCTAAGCTTATTCTCAAAGTTGGCGCCCAAGAATGGGATCACTTAACTTAGCCTTATAAAATATCTTATCATGCAAAAGTGTCAACTCCAAGATTCCAACTTGGGTGCCCAAGGTGGGCCCAAGTCAATCTCTATTAACTGAAACATATCTCTCCACCATTCATGCAAATATCATGCATGATTGATCATCTCTTGTTAATTGTAAGTAGTCACTTGTTAGTTGTCATGCATTCTAAGTCAAATGAAGTCAACTAGCATTCAACTGAAACTAACTACATGCAACTGAAGATAATTGAACCATAACTGAATTGAACTGACTAAACTGAACTGATATTGAACTAAATTGAACTGAACTAAACTGAACTAATCTAAATTGAACTAAACTAAACTCAATGCATGTAAACATCAATCCCTAACTTCTAGGATCTTTACATGCATTACAAAAGTGTTATCTTTTTCTCCAAACGGTTAACTCAAGGTGGGTTCCACCTTCCATGTGGGTGCCCCATTTGCACCTATTTTGTAGGATCTCTTCTTGGGTGTCCCCACATGTTCCTATCATTTATAATTAATTAAAATTTTCAATTTACATGTTCATTTCATTCAAATTTAATCTCTTTCTAATCCTAGCATTTGGGGAACACTTTCCAAGGACTTAGGAGATACATGTGAAATAATGTTTAAAATTGCAATTAAATGGCATCCTATTCCCAACAAGATCGAGAGCTACAAATTCCAATTTTTAATTTCCAAAAATCCTAAAGTGGATTGATACACCATTAGTGGCTAATGAGTCCCATTTTCAGGCCTGAACAAAGGTTTTTGCAATTCTAAGTACCTAGTTTTCTAAAACCTATTCTGCCAGAATCTTCCCGAAACAAGACTAAGTCGCCCAGCTTAGCATATCAGTCCTAGTTGGATTCAATAGTAAATTATTTAGGATTACAAAGCTTTAATCCATCCCTTTCCGGTCTCCAAGTACACATTTTTAATTTTCTTAATTTTTGTTATAGTTTGTTTGCATTTCTAGGTCATTTTACATATCACGTGTTTTCAAAAAAATTCAATTTTCTAAGTTTTGGATTACTAGTTAATCTCTTTTATCAACTTCCAACATCTTGGACATTCCCCTTTGATAGATTTAAATCTCATTTGCATTGGAATCTCAAGAACTTATTCTTGAGTGAGCCATTAAGGTTTTTGGTACCTCTCTCCTTTTAGGTGAAAAACCCTAGAACTGTAAGAGACCCCCACACACCCAAAAATCTTTGGTTCATTTTGGTGAACCTGACTTTAGAACATCATATTTCTTGTTCAAAGTGCATTTACATCCTAGGAATAGCATTGCATTGTATTTTTTATTATTTAATTTGCATTCTAGGGTTTCCAAATTTGCATTAGTGAAAAGCTCATATAGCTTGCATTTTTGCATTTAATTTCATTAAAATTAGTAAAATTATGCATTTCCATATCATATTTGCATCAAAAAATATAAAAATCATAAAATCCAATTCAAAAATCCTATATTTTTTTTTAAATAACTCCCTAGACTCATTTGCCACCCTGGGAAAATTAGTCCAGTTGCATATTTTTTACTACATTTTTTGGTATTTTATCTTCAATTTCTGAGTTTCTTTTTGCTATTTCTGCATTTCAATTTTACTTTATATAATTTTAGTTTTAAGCATTTCATTCTTGTTAGTTTGCATTGCATTTGCATTCACCCCAATTTTAGAAGCCTTTACATGAGTGTTTGGTGTCCTATTGCTAATACCTTAGTGACAAGAAGTTCAAGGCTCATGTTATCCCACGATAACACACTCATTTTGGATCTTGGGTTATCTAGAGCTTCCACTCCTAGTATTGCAACTAGTACACTAGGAATGGATAATATGCTTAGCAACTCTTTACCTTCAAGTAGCATGCAAGCTGAAACATGGAATGATCATATACCACAAGAAAAAATAATTCAAACATCTCAAACATAAATTAAGCCTTGAAAATATTTCAACTATTGCAATTCCTACCATAGAAAACATCCATCACATGCTTGAAAGTGAAGATGTCTTGGACATTGTGAAACACATAGTTGAGATGTATACAAAACATCTTCCTTCAACCTCTTTTTCTCCTCAACCAACAAACAATGTTGTAAGCCAAGGAGGACCTCAAACTCCTCCTCCATCAACCATAGCCTCAATACCTACCTATATCACTCCTCAAGTCACAACAACACTGCAACAATTTAGTAATTTGATTCATTCCTCAAGTATTCCTACTAGATCCCTAGTTCCTATGTGGCATCACATGTTCTAGCTTCTTCCACATTACCACCTATAAGAATTCCATTAACTTTCCCTACCACTACATACAGTTCATCACCACTTTCACTTTCATCCCATACCACTTATAATGACCCTCTCGTAACACAACTTTTCCAAACCGTTTCCTCTATGCAAAAGCAAATCTCCACCATAAACCAAAATCAGAATGGCCCACCCACATATTATGTTCAAAGTAGCCCATTGTCTTTGGAAATATTGTGAACAACAATGCCACAAGGTGTAGACATGCCTAGATTTTAGAAATATGGAGGGAAGGGAGATCCTTCTAACCATGTCAATGCATATATTGCTTTATGTAGTGATTTTGTCCTTGATGATAAATTGTTGGAAAAACACTTCCCTAGGTCTTTAAAAGACATGTCCTTGGAATGGTTCTCATCTTTACCAAACAATTCAATTTTTTCATTTAATGAACTTGTTAATGCATTTGTAAATCATTTCTAAGTGTGTATTGCTCCTAAGAAAACCTTGGTTGATTTGATGAGATGCAAGAAAAATGAGGAAGAAAATATAATTGATTTTATCTCATGCTATCAATGACTTTATTCCCAAATCAATGTCAAGATCCTTGACCCACATCTTCAAAATATTTTTATAGAAAAATTGCAAACTAAACTTCAGGATGAACTCACTATGATGAAATTCCCCTCCTTCATGCACTTGTGTACTTCCCTTTGTGATTATCAAAATTTGATTAATAGTCGAGATACAAGGTCCACTTCTAGCTAAATTGAGAAATCCAATTCTTCCAACCAAAAAAATTCCCAATCATTTAGAAAGAAAAACAAAGGGTTCCTTCAATTCAATCCTCCTCAACCTACACCTCAAAATGTGAATAACCAAATAGAACTTGTTAAAACTATGGTACCTTTTAGTTATGGTGATCCAAAAAGACAATTCACATCTTTACGTGACACTCTTCATAACACAATGACCCAAATTTTACAAAAACAAACGATTACCTTGCCCAACATCAAAACACTCGACCCTACTAAGACTTTATGCTCATGTTTTAAATCAAATTCTTATTGCCACTATCATCGACAGAATGGACATGCCACAAAATATTTTAAGCATCTTAAACATCTTGTGCAAGACCTCATTGATTCCAACCCTCTATCCATTGTAGGTGTCAATGATCAAGGTAATAAGTGTGTGGCCCCTCCGAATCAAAACTTGCAAATTTTCACTGATCCAATCCCCAAACATAATATTTTATTTGTCAAAGCTAGTGAAACTACAAAGAATGATGTGATGAATGTTGATACAGATGATGAACATCATGATCCTATCCCACATGTTACCCATGTTAATCCTATGGATGAAATGTTAGGTGTGGTAGACGTTATCCCTCATAAGGGCCAGCCTAAGAAATCTCTTAATATTGCTTTCTCCTCTAAGGATATAATGAAGCATCTACCTGATGGTCCTCTTTACATACTGACTATATCTATGATAAGCCCACTAATGGGATATTGATAGATCTTGCCTTTGGAGAGACCATGATCACTGAGGAATTCTTAGTATTACATGAACTTTATCAAGATGACTATGATAAACCAAAAGCATGGATCAAGATGCACAATGGTTTCACTTGACCTACAATAGGATTCATCACCCCACCATTACAAATAGGACAAAAAACATTAGATGTCACATTCTCCATCATCCCATAGTTGGACCAATTGTGTTTGAGGCTAGGCCATCCATGGCTTCACTCAATGAAAGTTGTCCCTTTGGTTATACACAAATGCTTAAATTTTCCATTTGAAAATGAAATATTTATTGTCTACCATAGCGGATTTAACCCCTTGTCTTCCAAAGGAAAATTTTCCTTAGAAGCCTTTTGGACCAAGCCCATGGAACCTATAACACCATGACAAGACTTCTTTTTCATAGGTTATAAAAAATTCAAAGCAAAGAAAATAGCAGAATTGTCTCTCTGACACATGTCCCCATCTACCTCTAACACTCCAATCATAGATGAAGCCATGCTGCAACCTAAACAAGAACAAAACAACCTAGATCAACCAACACCATAAACTTCCCCTACCTCATTCAAGATACCAAGAGACAATGAAAGAAACTCTGTCATGCCTCCTCAAAAAAAACAAGTTTACAAAGAAAAAGAGAAATTGGATGACCAACCTTCCATGGTTCCTTTTGTTCCTCCCTTTAGGGAAGAAAATAAATGTATGGTTGATCAACCCGCTCCTTCACAAATGCAACATGATAACAAAACCAAAAGAAACCAAGGTGCTAGAGAGCATAGGCATAAACGTCATGTCCTTGCTCAAAAGTTACATGAAGAATTAAACAAATAAAATCAAAATCCACATTGATAGAAGAAATGCACGATGATCCTCATCCCCAATCAAAAAAAAATGATCCAATACAACAATCACAACAAGAGTTACACTCTCCATTAGACATTATCAATTTTCCTCCTATTGTGATTAATTTGGATGACGATGACGAGTTTGCTAAAATTGATGAAGAGGTGCATAATGATTTGAACACATTATTTTCCTCTTCAATGAGCTTAAATGACAAATATCCTATACACAGTAATGAACCTAGTATTTCTCCTAGTTCGACACTTTTCCTTGTCCCTTTGGCTAGTTTCCCACCCTTAGCATATAATGAACATGATTGGGATGTAGATAACTTACTTGATGGCTCACTTGAATTTTCCTTACTAGTCGTTTACACTTTTATTTTCTTTCTTTTTCCTTTGTGTGTTTGCATGTGCATAATGTGATCCCTCGTGGTGTTTTGTTTGATGTTCTCTCTCTTTGTCACATTCCTCTATTTGTATCTCTATTCTTCTCTATGTTGTGCATCACTTTTTCCCTTTTCTTTTTTCTTTTTCTTGTGATTTCCTTTTGGGGATGATGCCAAGCATTGAGACATCAATGTCTCTTTCATGTTGACCCAAAAGGCTATCTTTTTCTTTACCTTTTATTTTGTCTTTATCTTGTGTTTTCCATTTGGGGATGACACAAGGCATTGAGACATCCAAGTCTCTTTCATGTTGACCCAAAAGGATTTCTTTTTCTTTTCCTTTTCTTTTGTCTTTTTCTTGTGTTTTCCTTTTGAGGATGATGTAAGGCATTGAGACATCCAGGTCTCTTTCATGTTGACCCAAAATGCTTTCTTTTTCTTTTCCTTTTCTTTTGTCTTTTTCTTGTTTTTTCTTCTGGGGATGACATAGGGCATTGAGACATTCATGTCTCCCTCATGTTGACCCAAAATATTTTCCTTTTCTTTTTCGTTTCTTTTTTTCTTGTGTTTTCCTTTTGAGGATGATGCAAAGCATCAAGGCACCCTATGTCTCTTCCATGTTGACACAAAATGTTTTTATTTTTCTTTTCTCTCTTTGTGCCATTCTTCTAGTTCTATGTATTTGGGGGATGATGACAGTTCGAATCTCTCTACCAAACATTACAACAAAGAACATACTGGTCACCCCAAATCCATAGATCCCTTATGTGTTTGGTGTTTTCATTTTGGGGACAACCCCTCTTTTTCCTTTTCTCTCACATGATACAACCTTGCTTAGAAAAATATGACTTGGCATAGGGATTTTCAAGTTGGCTCTCATGTCTTTCTTCTTCTTTATATTTTTTATTTGCTACTTTAAAGTAATTTCTCAAAGTATGGTGTTCACAATTCATTTAAAGTGTGGGCATACATTGACATTATTCTTTTGCATTTTTCCTTTTCTTGGTTCTTAGTGAAACCTTCTTACTTCATATGATATGTTTGTCACTTTGTGGATGACATTGGGTGTAGTGTCCTTCATGAGCATGATCTATCTTAGCATATTACATTCCTCTTAGTGGCTTGATGTGATGCACTGCATCCCCTAAGTTGCAAATTTTCCATTCTTTGATCTGTCCTCTCTTGGAGACATTAGGCACAATGTTCCCTAAGTTATAGACCTCACACAAACTAAGCAAGACTCCTTTGAACATCCTTTACATGTTGCATTTTTCCATTTGTTATATGGCCACCTTGCATAACACAACTTGCATGCCTATGGAGCCATCGTGTTTGTTCATGAGCTCCAAGCATACAAAGTTTTGCTTGTCTCATGAAGCTCAAAAATTCATTTTCTTTCATGGCACCTTATTAAAGTTATCAAGAGGTATAACTTTGGTATGGTTGAGTGGGAAGACCATTCTAAGGCATGAATTTCCCCATAGCCACCTGCATGTGTGTGAGTGCATACCAGCCTTGAGTGTATATTTCTCACCTTCTAGGACTTCTCACCTAGTGGAAACCCATGAGTTTCATTGACTCAGATTGAGTATGCATTTTTCAGACAAACAACCTAGATTTGATCCACATTGGGATGGAAAAATGATCGAAGCTTGATCTAATTTTCTCTTTCCTTCTCTCTTTCATTCTTTACATCATTTTCATGTGTGTTCCTTTGTGCTAATGTTTGTTTGCCATGGGATCTTGATCTTGGGGGCTTGATCACCCTTTTTTTTTTTTTTTGTCTCATCTTTCCATCATGGGTACATTTGGATACCTCTTAATGTGCATGTTTGGCTACTTTAGTGTGATTTTGAAGCAAGTTCATCCTCTCATTAAAGTGGGCGATAAATGTAGCATAGAAAAATGGATCTTTGGAAATTTTCACACTCATTTGAGTCCTTGTGGATGTTGGCTTATTTTTTCTTGATTTAGTGTTTTAATGTGGTCAACACATTCACATTAGGTCTTGGACACTTGTGAATTAATAATAATTTTATGATGCCTTGCAAAAGTGTTATGAAGAGTTATAACACACCTTCACACTTTTCTAGGAACTTATTAATATATTTCACCCAAATAACCTCTTTTTATAATTTACCAAGCCTTATTTCAAAGTTTTGTAACAAAATTTCATGCTTTTCTATGCTTGTAATCAATAATTTGACCCTTTCTTATGCTTTAATTGGACCCATTTCACACTTAGAAGAATTACTTAAGTGTATTTTTGAAAATAATCCCGATAAGCATCAATTAATACATTTAATTTCTGACACCCACTTAAAATGTCTAAGTGGGAACCATTCGCCACTAGGGGTGAATGAGTCCCCCTTGGCTCAAAAATCAAAATAATTTCAAATTTTTGGCAGGTTATTATTTTCTAAGACCTAAGGTTGGCCTGTGATGTGGTATTTTTTGGGAATTATTTCATAATTGTGTATATAGGGATTTTTCCTCTCATTTCATCCTCCTCAATTTTCCTAATCATTTGAGCAGTTATCAATCATTCACTTAAGTATTCTAGGCATTTCAAGCATTCTCAAGTTTACATCCATTGGAGCTTCTACTTGCAAATCTCTTTAGATTTCTACTTCAAGGGTTTGGTGAGTTGTAGCATTTCTTAAATGTTCATTCATAATTCTCTTTTCATATTTCATTTCATTTTCAAGGTTTTAATTACCAAGCCGAGGTTTGACCAAGGAAAACCCCTATTCACTAATCCTCAACAATTTTTCCCTCTCTTTGCATGTGTTTTGCAAGTCTAAGTTTGCAAATTTGTCAAAGAGCAAGATTTAAAAAGTTTTCAACAATTTTTAAAAGTAATCTAAATTTTTCAAAGCCCTAAAAGAAGCTTGGAGAACACCTATAGGTCAAATTCTGCAGTTTCAGATTCAAAAACCTATCAAGAGTAGAAGTGAAAACCGGGAGCTACAGATTCCACTTTTGAATTTCTAGAAATATTGAAGTAGATTGATACACCATTAGTGGTTTACAAGTCCCACTGCTAGGCCTGAAAAAAGGTTTTTGTAGTTCTGAGTACCCATTTGTCCAAACCCTGTTCTGGCAGAATCTTCTTGAAATAGGACTAAGTCATCTAGCTTGGAGAATGGGTCCCAGTTGGATTCAATAGCGGATTCTCCAAGATTCCAAAGCTTCATTCCATCCCTTTCCAATCTCCAAGTGCACACTATTAATTTCCTTAGTTTTTGTTACAATTTGTTTGCATTTCTAGGTCATTTTGCATATCATAATGTGTTTTCAAACATTTTGCATTTTCAAAGTTTTGCATTAGTAGTTAATCTCTTTTATGAACTTCCAGCATCTAGGGCATTCCCCTTTTAAAAATTTCAATCTCATTTGCATTGGAATCTCAAGGGCTTATTCTTGAGTGAGCCATTAAGGTTTTTGGTACCTCTCTCCTTTTAGATGAAAAACCCTAGAAGTGTAAGAGACTCCCACACACCCAAAAATATTTGGTTCACTAGTGATGAAACATTAAGAAAAAATAACTCATCACTCATTGCTAATATGAAAAGGATAAGCGAGCAGCTATCCACGATGAGCGATGGAATAGTAAATGTAAAGGCCATAGTGTTATTGTGTATCACTAATGTAAAACTCAAAGAACTTGGGCTATAAGTGATATGAAGGCAGTTAGTGATACAAAGGAATTTATCACATGATGCATCATTAGAATGATACTCAAGGTTTAAAACTTATCTATGATGAGTGATACAAAGGGAAAATTTCATCGTGCATTGTTGATTCAAGACGAGAGGTGACAAAACAATCCATGATGGGTGATATGCAAAGTGATGAATGAGAACCTAAGTGAAGGAATTTTGCATGTGCTCACATGTTTTAAAGAGAAGATCAAATAGGAGCAATGTAAGACAGGGCCTTAAAAATACTTAAGAACATTTTATGCAAAGGATGTAAAGGCCAAATATTTTAGATTTTCAACTTTATAAAACATTAAGTCACCAAACCAAAATAACAAGGGAAATACTAGGTGAAAAGTAAATGGGGAACCCTAACCATAAGGGTTTGGTCAACTGAATGAACTCAAATACTTAATATATGACTTAGGCAACCTATAGTCGACAACAATTCAACTAAAGATTAGAGAACATGTCAAAGATTTAGACAAGGGGAAAGATGGCACAAAACCCCAAACCCTAATCTCATTTTAGACCAAGAATCCACTTAGGTAAAGGTATTTTAAACTATCAAAACATGAAAAATTTGAAAGTTCCACCACCATGAATTATGAGTAGGAGCACAAAGCCAAAATGCATATTTTATGGAATCCATTTTGGCAAAAAGGAGACAAGTGGGTAGAGGGGAAACAAATTTAGGATGGTTATTAATATAGGAATCTTAACATGAAAAAATTTCCATGCTAAGAGCTAAGATTGAGCATCTTCTTTGCTCATGTTATGTCATTTTAAAAGCAAAAAAAAAAAGTGAAAGTGATTCATTTTTTGTTTTGTCTGTTTTTTTGCTATGTTCGTGGCCAAAAACCCTCATTTTCACACTCGCGTTCTAGGAGGAGGCATTCTAAAAAAATCATCAACAATAGTTGCTTTTTCTTTGCAAAGATGATGTCACGACGATGAAGAGGTGTGGGAGGTAAGTATTGTTTGCTATTTGTTTTGAATTTCTTAGTTTCAAGTTGATTTTGTTTGTTTTAGGTTAGATTTGATTTTTAAAAAAAAATTTGTAGGAGATGCAAATGATCCTACAAATCCTTAAAATCCTCAGCAAGAAGAGCAAGAAAATTCTCAAAAAATAAATCCTCAACAAAATCAACCTCCCCCACCAATCACTCAACACCCTCCTGGCACTCAAGAAAAATTGGGTGAAATTGAGAACAACAAAAAGCAAATTGAGGATTTTATCAATAGGTTGAATGATCCAAATGCTTCAACCATAGAAACAATGGCCCTAGAAAATTCAATGAAAGAGATGTTAAAAAATGTAGATTCAATTACCCAACAAATAACTGGATTGCAAGATAGGAGGCAGTTAGCTAGGGCATATTATGTAGATAAACTATCATATAAACAAGTAAAAGATTTAAAAATTACAAAAGGTGATTTGTGCTCTTTATTCACTGACCCTAGAACATATCAAAATATTAACCTCAATGCAAAAAGGTTTCTTATTCATTGGTGCCACCGCCAAGAGATTAGGAACCATTTTTATGATAGGTGGTACTTGGTCTTTGATTTCCCACCATGCAACAATTGTGAAGTCCCCCAATATTTTCTTAGGAAACTATACAGTGAGTTCGTATTAAACCAAATCCCAAATTATTTTGATATGAGGGAGTTCTAGGGGAGAGGTGGGGGGTCAGCTTAGCATAGGCCCGGTGGACAGTCGGATCCTGTGCAGCAAGGGAGACAACCTCTCGCTAGGCCACTTCATGAGCACATTATTATGCCTGTCATTGTGAAGGAGAGTCTCGACGTGGAGACATTGCAGGTGATCAACACTTTGAATCTGAGTGTCATCCATCATACTAGCACTATTTTACAACACCATCCAGGGGAGTCTTCGGGTGGTGTCCTTTGAACCCATGTGTGTCAATCTTGCGGGGTGACTTGTTCATTTGACCCCACTGGCACTCACAAGGCTGCTATGCAGGATCTATATGCTACTGCATAGGATCCCTATGCTGCTACAGGGATGGAGAGGATGGATAACATTTTGCATCATGCATATGGCATTAATAGTCAAGTAAAATTTAGCATGTTCATTGAATTTAAATTATTAAATTTTAATTATGAAATGCAAGATTAACTAATTTATCTTTATTATTTTAATAAAATTGCAAGGTCACAATGTTAAGATTGGATACATCAGTCCTCCACCTATTTATTTATGTAGTATACCTATCAGTGGGGTATGTAACTAGTAAACAATTATAAATTTATTACATGTTAATAGCATTGTTTTACAAATGGTATTTTAATATGTGATTTTGGAAGTTCAATAGGCTAATATTGGAGGTTTCAAGCAAACACCTCCTAGTGCCAGTGGATTTACTCAAACGTACACAGAGGTAATATAATAAAGAGAACTTAACTAATGAATTCTACTTAATAGATTTGTGTAGTTTATATTCATTTTGTTGGTTACGTTGCATTACACATCATTCAAACTCAAAGCATTACTTCAAATTCCATAACTAATAACTAGATGTTGATAGATGAAAAAATTTCAACTGTACAATATAGTTGTTTAGAAAGTCAACATAAGCAACACGATGCAATTACATCACATGGAGGCATGTGCTTGTAGAGGTGCACCAACATGACAAACTATGGATGCTTGGAAACAATCTATGAAACCATAATAGTAAGCAATAGCATAGACAAGGAAATTAGTGATGCAGAGCATCATATCAAAACACTCAATCATTAGGGTACATTTGACCCAATTGAATTAGGAGAAGATCAAATTGAATAAGTAACTAAAATTTCTTTATCTTTTCATCAAAAATCACATTGTTTCATTTGCAAACCACAAGCCAACAACAAGGAAACTCATTTTAATACTTCTTCTTATCATCCTCAAGCTTCAAAAATCTTATTTATCAACAAAAATGATTGATTCATGCACAAGAAACCTAATTAGAGTCACTAAATAATGCACTCTTTCATAATTCACCAAGGCACCCTTCCACTCAATTTTCTTTACTTAGGAAAAATAACAAAAAACCAATATTTCATGTTACAGGCTATATCCATCAAATCCTAACACACCTTTGTCATCATCAATTTATCTAAATTCAAAGCAAAAACCTGATAAAGATCTTTGAATCTTTCAATTCCTTAAACAACTCACCAAATTTTCACTTTTACCAACTAGTTCCTCAAGACCAAGATACTACAATCAACCATTTACACCTCAATCATTTCATCTGACTTCCAAGACATTACTCACATCATGTTTTTTACTAAAACAAACTTGGTTCATATCCACATAATATTGATTTATCAAATTCATAAGTTCTTATGTAGGCAAATTACCATTTCCACCTAGGGACATATTGCTACAACATATCAAATCATCATGTTTGGCCTAAAGGCCTTCACCAAACTATTCACACACCTTTGATATCTTCACATTGATGGTTCTATGCCAAAATAAACATTTAAATCTTTTTATTTATAGAATTACATACTTTTACAGTCTTACCACCATTTTGCTTGTAGGTCACATATCCCTTAATCAGGTGATTCCTTTCCATTCACTTTGTATATCCACATTCCCAATGTACATTCAAGAGCCTTTTTTAACACATCATAGCGTATCAAAAGTTATGAATAGCTTGACATAAATAAATTACTAGATTCTTGAATTGTTCACTAGAAAGGGCTACTAATTTAGGCCTAAATTACAAATAAAGTGCTCATAGTTTATCACCAAAATACCAAATGACTGAAAAAATTCATTCATCATGTCACAAAACTGAAGAATCAAACATTTTTAGTGAAAAAAAGGCTCCATAAATCACTATTCCAAAAATCCCCTATTCTATGCACAAATCAAGCCCTATAAAGGAGGGTTTATTGCATAAGGTACTTACAAACCTTAAATACTCTTGCCACCACCACAAACACCATGTAAATATCCCACATAAGCTCTAGAAACTCACCACCCACCTTCATGCATGCTTTTGCATTGAACACCACCCTGAAACCATGCTTTCCATGAAGGAAACTTTGTACTTCATGTATGATTCAGTAGGCACTCAGAGATTTCTTGATTTTCCTATTCCTGTACACTCACAAATTGCTTCAAAAATTCTAAAAACCTTCTATACATTCCATCCCACCAATCTCCTAAATCTACATTGGTGGGATGTTGAATTCAAGCCTTAAATGACGCTCAAAACCCTTGACTAGTTAATCTGATAGACCACAAAAACTTTGGCTTTTAAATTTGATGGTAACTCTTCAAAACATCACTAGATGATTGTTAACACCCTACATAAAGTGAACAAACAAATACATAGCTCGTGCAAGAATTGAATTCAAGAATGAAACACAGTGAAAACAAGAACAAGGAACTTTATTTATTGAAAATGATTCAAGAATACAAAATTTTCTCTTCTACCTACCTTTTACATGATTTTATATATATTCCCAATCAGATAACTACCTTTGAATCTCCCTCATTGAGTGAAACTACCTAAACTGCCTTGTGACTTTTAATATTCCATGCTTCTTTTCCTTTTTACAATTTTTCCCATCTTTAGCAACATTTGGAAATCTATTTTTTTTTGTGACCACCTAAGTACCTTAAATACAATGAAGTAGGTTTTTATATGAGCTTCACATGGATTTACAAATGGGCATTCAATCTAGACAAAAAATTGCCTATGAGAGGCAAATAGTAACCTAGGTGCTCCTACACCAGTTAGTAGTTTGAAAAAATTGCCTCGAAGAAATGTGGTCTCATGGTGATGGAATTCCATTCCATCACCACATGAGACCACATTTCTTCGAGGCATTTTTTCAAACTGCTCACCACCTTTCCTATGATACCACATTTTTCATACATGTTCACCAAAGCATTTTTATCAAACAACTCACTTCTTTGCAGTTGCTGCTATGGATAAAAGCCTAAAATAGGTGCTTTCCAACAAACTATATGGATGCTTGGAAAAATATCTATCAAAGCATAATAGTAAGCAATAATACCATAGAGAAGGCAATGAACTTTTTGAAAAAATGCTTGGAAGAAATGTGGTCTTATGGTGATGGAATGCCATGACGTGCATTTTTTTTGTAATGGCACACCATTACCATGAGACCCCATTTCTTTTGAGGCATTTTTTCAAACAATTCACTGCCTTCTCTATGCCACTATAGTTATCATACATGTCTATGAAAGCATTTAATCGAATGGTTCAATGTCTTGTTGTTATGGGGAAAAGCTTAAAAACACGTCTTTTTGAACAAGATATGGATAGGGACAATAGTAAGCATGATAATCAAAAATATATAGTTTAATACTTTTACTCAAAATTTTGTTCATTAGATCTCATACATTATAAGTCATGTGATGTGGATTGCTATTGTAACTTTGTTGTGATTGAATAATTTGTTGTTTTATTTTCAAATGTTAGTTGTGGAAATACCTCTAAATGTTGTGTGGGTAATGGATATCGGTGTTTCATCCGCTATACAATCCTTGATGGCTCTGATAGGGGAGGTATGAGGAAAATTACTAAATTTCAATTTACATTCATTGTTATAGATGTTAGTTCTAGTGAAAAATCAAACCATTATTGATTCGTAGTTTAATTCCTATTTGGCTGGTTTATACAGGGCTTGAGCATGCCTCAACATCGATGTGCAAATATCTACATGATGGAGAATGATCATGAGATGACCGTAAGTGATTATTTTGTTAAATATATCATTTTTTATAATGTAATTTCTATATATTAATGTCTTTACTTCTTATTGTAACAGTTAAAACTTCACCAGGAGCTAAACTCTAAGAGCAGTAGGAGTACTCCTTAGGCACAACAGAAATGAGTGATGGACTTATCGCCATCAGATCACCAAAAAAAGGAAAAGAATTTATTTCCAAAGCATGGAGAGAACTGAATTTTGATTCCAAAACCCTTTGTTGTATGCCTAGACATGGCAATTTTGTATTGGATATATTTGACATTGTATTCCTATATGGCATTCTCGTAAGCCTATATGGCTATTTTGTAACTATATTTTATACTTATATTGACATATATTGATCTATGTGTACATGGCTATTTGGTTAATACAAATCTTTTTTATCGATATTTGGTATACATATTTGAACTGAGAATTTATCACACATCTATAGAGAAATAAAGGAATACTACAAACTAAAACACATTACACTTTTGTTCTCACTAACTTGATGTACTCTCCAAAATCTCTCTTCTCTCATGCAAAGAGTTAGAACTACTTGGCCATGCCTTTTCATCATTCATGAAGTTTTTCTCTTTTTGACAATCTCAAAAGCATGGCTGCATACAAATTAGGCAAAAGACTTTTCCTTTTAGATTAGCAATGCATGGAAGTTTCAAAAATTATCCTTGATATTACAAAAAGATATGTGTTTATACCATAGCAGCAAAAACATTTTGGGGAAAAAATCAGCAAACCAAAAGTATAAGATATTTTGAAAAAATTTGGAAAAAGTCCAAAAAAAATCAGATTTAAAAAAAAAGGTAAAAAAGTAGAACAAGAGATAAAAATATTTTTACAAAAAATTAAAAGGCATTTCCATAGCATAGAGATATATAGAGCAAATAAAATAAAGATTTTAACTAATAAATTGTAAAAAATAGATTTTTGTAGTTTATATTCATATCATTGATTACATTGCATTGCACATCTTTCAAACTCAAAGCATTGCTTCACATTGCATAACTAATAACTAGATGTTGATAGATGACAAATTTTCAATTACAATATAGTTTTTACAAAGTCATCCACAGCAATTATGCAATTACTTCACATTGCATAACTAATAACTAGGAGCAGCTGCCAATTGCATTTGCTTGTCATGGCATTCTATGAGACCACATTTCTTTGAGGCATTTTTTCAAACAGTTCACTGCCTTATCTATACTACCACATTTTGATACATGTCTACCAAATCATTTTGTCAAATAGTTTACTGCCTTGTTGCTATGGCTGAAAGCCTAAAACAAGTGCTTTTGAACAAGCTATGGATGCTTGGAAAAAATCTATCAAAAGCATAATAGTAAGCAATATCATAGACAAGGCAGTGAACTCTTTGAAAAAATGCCTCAAAGAAATGAGGTCTCATGGAGATGGAATGCCATGACAATTAAATGCTTTTGATTGTCATGAAATTCCATCACCATGAGACCTCATTTCTTTGAGGAATTTTTTCAAAGAGTTCAATTCTTTGTCTATGCTAACACATTTTTCATACATGTATATCAAAGCATTTTATCAAATAGTTCATTACCTTGTTGTTATGGCTAAAATCCTAAAACAGGTGCTTTCGAACAAGCTATGTATGCTTGGGAAAAATATATCATAGCATAATATTAAGCAATATCATAGACAAGGCAATGACCTATTTGAAAAAAATTCCTCAAAGAAATGTGGTATCATGGTGATGGAATGCCATGACAAGAAAATTGCTATGGATTGTCATGGCATTCCATCACCATGAGACCACATTTCTTTGAGGCATTTTTTCAAATACTTCATCACTTTGTCTATGCTACCACATTTTTCATACATGTTTACAAAATAATTTGATCAAACAGCTTAACCTCCATACCGCTATGGCTAAAATCCTAAAATAGGTGTTTTCCCAAACAAGCTATGGACGCTTTGAAAAATCTATCAAAGCATAAAAATAAGCAATAGCATAGACAAGACAACGTAATTGTTTTAAAGTGCCTCAAAGAAATGTGGTCTCACTAGTGATGGAATTCCATGACAATCCATAGAATTTTCTTGTCATGGCATTCGGCCATGCCATTCCATCACCATGAAACCACATTTCTTTGAGGTATTTTTTCAAACAGTTCACGCTTTGTCTATGCTACCACATTTTTCATACATGTCTACCAGCATTTCATCAAACAATTCATTGCCTTGCTACTATGGCTAAAAAAGCCTAAAAATTACTTTCAAACAAGCTATGGATGCTTGGAAAAAATCTATCAAAAGTAATAGTAAGCAACAAGCTATGGTCTCATGGTTTTTTTCACACGAAAATCAGTGTGATTTTATTCACATTTCTTTTTGGTAATTTTGTTGTTTTAAATGACATTCAAGTTTATGGTGATTTTGTTGTTTATATGATGATATGTGATTCTAATCCTAATTCATGCTTCTATGTTGCATAGATATATATTTTGTTTTTACATGTTTTTTGTACCAACGAACCCAAAAAAGGAATGAACCCTCCAAATTTTTGGCCAAACTAGTGAACCGAACCTTGAACCTAAACCTCAAAACCTATTCCAACACTCTTCATTCTTCCTGCACAAACTTAATTGACCACCAAATTATGTTGCCCCTTGACTTTACCCACGTTTACTCCCTCAAACCTCTCTTTTTCATTCAAAACCCTATTTTCCCAACTAGGGCATGTCATGCCATAACATACTTTTGACATCCCCTATCCTTGCAGACCTTTTGAACACATCAAACTCCACAATCTCACCCTATTTCCAACCTATTCTAACTTATTTTCAAGCAATTTCTTATTTTCACCTCTTCTAGCCTTGCTTTTAAGGGGCCTCAATTTTGAATTTTGAACAGGAGCAACATTAGTAATCTCTTCCAATGCCCTTATAATGCTATTTTCTTATTCCTACTCCCTATCCTACTTACATTAGGTCCATATCAGCGTGACACACCTAACAATAGGTGGACAGCCTATTTCAACATGCTACACTAAACCCTTAAGGGATTGATCCGGTTGAACGTAGCTCAAAGTGATTTCGCGATGTTTGGGTGAGAAAGAGGACTCATGCCTAGTGTAAACATGCCTATTTGGACCCTTGGAATAGTTTGTTTGGTCACACGAAGTTAATGAAAGTTGAACCACTTTGCAACTTTCCACTACTTCTATTTGACACTTTTTCCATCAACTCAAAATTGGACACCACAGGAAAACCACTCTGAGATAAGAAAAAACTAAGAGAGGTTATTGTAGAGGGTCCCAACACAATCCCATGAGATTAGATGAGAAGTTTCTAAACATCACGGTGTCTGAGTAACCTCGTTCTAAAGTTTGCAACCATTTTGCCCTTTGGACCCTTAAGGGATCAATCTGGTTGAACGTAGCTCGAAGTAATTCTGCATGTTTGGGTGTGAAAGAGGACCATGCCTATTTAGATGTGTTGGAATAGTTTGTTTGGTCACAAGAGTTGAAAAATGAAAGTTGTACCACTTTGCAACTTTCCATTACTTCGATTTGACACTTTTTCCATCAACTAAAAACTGGACACCACGAGAAATCCACTTTGAGATAACAAAAACTAAGATAGGTTATTGTAGAGGGGCCAAAAATGATCCCATGGGATTAAATGAGAATTTTCTAAGCATCACAGTGTCCAAATAACCTCATGCTAAATTTTGTAGGCATTTTTCCCTTTGGACCCTTAAGGGATCGATCCGGTTGAACGTAGCTTAGAGCAATTATGCATGTTTGGGTGCAAAAAAGGACCATGCCTAGTGTAAAAATGCCTATTTGGATGTGTTGGAACAGTCTGTTTGGTCACATGAGTTGCAAAACGAAAGTTGCACCACTTTGTAACTTTCCACTACTTCCATTTGACACTTTGTCCATCAAATGAAAACTCGACACTATGGGAAAACCACTTTGAAATAACAAAAATTGAGAGAGGTTATTGTAGAGGGGCCCAATGCAATCCCATAGGATTAGATGAGAAGCTTTTGAATGTCATGGTGTCTGAGTAACCTCATGCTGAAGTTTGCAGCCATTTTTCCCTTTGTACCCTTAAGGGATCAATTCAGTTGAATGTAGCTTAGAGTGATTCCACGTGTTTGGGTGTGAAATAGGACCATGCCTAGAATAAACATGCCTATTTAGATGCATTGGAATAGTCTATTTGGTCACACGAGTTGCAGAATGAAATTTGTACCACTTACAATTTTTCCATCAACTAAAAAGTGGACACTACGGGAAAACCACTCTGAGATAAAAAAAAAATAACTGAGAGAGATTGATGTAGAGGGGCCCAACATGATCCTATGGGATTAGATGAGAAGTTTCTAAGCATCACGGTGTTCAAGTAACCTCATGCTGCAGTTTGCAAATATTTTTCCCTTTGGATCCTTAAGGGATCGATTTGGTTGAATGTAGCTCGAAGCAATTCTATGTGTTTGAGTATGAAAGAGGACCATGCCTAGTTGGAACAGTCTGTTTGGTCAGACGAGTTGTAGAATGAA
The DNA here is from genome assembly GCA_007258455.2 of Sequoia sempervirens. Lineage (NCBI taxonomy): Eukaryota > Viridiplantae > Streptophyta > Pinopsida > Cupressales > Cupressaceae > Sequoia > Sequoia sempervirens. Next base: position 1,411 of record VDFB02029588.1, on the reverse strand, counting down.
AGTTGCACCACTTTGCAACTCTCCACTACTTCCATTTGACACTTTTTCCATCAACTAAAAATTGGACACTATGGGAAAACCACTCTGAGATAACAAAAATTGAGAGAGGTTATTGTAGAAGGGCCCAATGCGATTCTATAGGACTAGACAATAAGTTTATAAGTGTCAAAGTGTCTGAGTAACCTCATCCTGAAGTTTGCAGTCATTTTTCCCTTTAGACCCTTAAAGGATCAATCTGGTTGAACGTAGCTCAGAGCGATTCTGTGTGTTTAGGTGTGAAAGAGGACCATTCCTAGCACAAAAATTCCTATTCAAATGTGTTTGAATAGTCCATTTGGTGATACGAGTTACAAAACAAAAGTTGCACCACCTTGTAACTTCCCACTACTTGCATTTGACACTTTTTCCATCAACTAAAAATTGGACACCACGGAAAAACCACTCAGAGATAATGAAAATAGAGAGAGGTTATTTTAGAGGGGCCCAATGCAATCCCATGGGATTAGATGAGAAGTTTATAAACATCATGATCTCTGAGTAACCTCATGTGGAAGTTTGCAGCCATTTTTCCCTTTGGACCCTAAAGGGATCGATCCGGTTGAACAAAGGGTCTACACTAAACTTATCCAAACCTTACCAACTCTTGGGGCAGCAATTCTAAGGTGTCAAAACTTTAAAATCCACAATCATATCTCAATTATACCACTATACAATGGGTAAACCACAAAACCCTCTATTGTAGCCTAAACCCTAGTGGTTTAGTGAAAATGATACTTAGGAAAGCTAACCACAACCTAAAAATTACTCAAAAAAGTTTGTGATACCCTTCACAAGCTCAAACAATCATAAAGTAATGCTTCTCTACACAAAAACACAATTTGACTCTTCAAAACCACCATTTATTGTTAAAGAAAGCTCACTTTTACACACATGGGTTTCACATCCATCTCACTTTCAGACCTTCCCAACACTAACACATCATTCCAACACCTTAATAATGTTAGTGCAGACCCATTCCTTAAGTTACAGAGGCTATAGAAAGAGGAATGAGTCAAAAAGCCATTTTTATTGACTCAAAACCTTCAAATGTACAAGTTGAGGCCGATTTTAGTAAATTGATGATAAAATGCACAAAACATTATGAAAAACCTTCTAAATGGATTCAAAAGAAAGGTAACTCCATATACTATGAAAATATCAACAAATATGGATCAACTAATTGAAATTCATTCCGTACAATCTGCTGCTACAACTGAAAATACAAAAAATTCTAGAAAATTCTGAGTTATTATTGTTTTTGCTTCTTCCTATCACAAAATCCAACCTTCAATTCAGTTTCTCCATGTTTTTAAACTCTTTCCCACAAATTAAAAACTAATTCACCTTCCTAACTTACCTTTGAATTGGTTTG
>VDFB02029587.1:0-43361 GCA_007258455.2 Sequoia sempervirens | reverse complement strand
TTTTATGATGGGAATTCCATGGTTGAATCTTTGTGAATTGTTTGATCTTATTTATGATTTTAAGCTCTTGTGGGTGTTACCTTGTATCATGGTTTTTCCTTGTGATATGGCTTTTGGGTGATAAGGTTCATGCCTCACATTTGTGCTTGGTTTTATGGTTCTTTTGGTGCTTGTGCAATTTGGTACACACCTTGTTGTTTATGGTTTTTTTTGGAGCTATTAGGGAAAGTGGCTCTTCATGGGGGCCGACACACAAAGGGGTAGCCTGGATAACCCATGGAATAGTTTCCTTAACAATGATAACCTAATAAAATTAACTAGTGGGTTTGGGTAGGATCACACTAAACAAGATAAATAAGATGCATCACCCATGTTGTTAGTGCTTTTACAAACTAAGGGTGGGCTGAGAAGGCCATGGTCGGAAAGATCACTACTTTGTCCTCACGAAAGGTTAGTTATCCCACATGTGTCACCCTATTGGGATGACACCTAGTGAGAGGCAGCTTGGGTAACCATAGATGGGGACCGACACCTAGTGAGAGGTAGCCTGGATAACCCATACTAGGGCAATGTGATGACACTCTTCCTATAGTATACCTGGTTATTTTATTGCTTTTGTGAGCCTCTAGAAGTAGTCATTATGATGTTGTTATTAACCATGTTTCTTGTTACTCTTATGTTGTTGAGTCTTGTATCATTTCCGCTTGACTGTTCTTTGTTGCGGGTATTTCTTGTCATCTCCTCGCACTGGGGGTGGGCCTTCGATTCCACATGGTCGGGTGGAATGTTCTTTGCACCCCATTGGGTTCCCAGATGGTGTTCATGAAGTGCATAGATTGTACCAATGCAGTTGATCCAGAGCTTCACCAAAGTATAGTTGTATTGTGTTCACTCAATTGTTTATCTCTTTTCATTGATGTATTATTCCCACTATGTGTCAGGAAGCACTGATATGCATATGTAATCTTGAAATGATGTAATTTCATATCATAATTGTGGTGTACATGTATATTCTGATTTGATCATTGTAATGTATATATATATATACTTTTGATTATGTTATGTGTTCATATATGGATGTTCCTCATTGATGTAGTGTAATGGATGTATGATCATTGTATACTTATCCTATATTATGGCTTTGCAATGTAATCTTGGGATTCATTAATCATCATTATGGAATGGTTTTATGTTTAGTAATGCAGTCATGTGTTTCCCAGAGGACATTGTAGATATTGTATATGTATAATTGCTTCACATGTGTTGTATGTTAATGTACATCTTATGTTAGTTTACTTTAAACAAAAAATTGTGCTATAATTTGTTAGTTTTAGTCATCCTTTGGGGTTTGTGTGGTAGGGAATTACAATATATAATGTAATATTATGAACTACTACACTAATACACACTATAATTATTATGAGCAGTTTGGCTTAGGGTCCACTACCATGGAGACCTAGGCTATTTAGAAGGGACCCCTATTGTTCGAGGAGAAGCTCCACTTCCTGGCTAAGGAGTGGTAGGAAATTAGTGGTCTCGGGCTTTTGGGAGACTAGTAACTATTTCAATCCCCTTCTAGTTTTGTTCTATCTACATCTTTGTTATTTTTTTGGTCGCTTAGTGTTGTTTCTTTTGTTTGTACTTTCTGGGTGTTTTCGTTCTTGTGAGTCCCATGTTTAACCTTGATGGTTGTTTTTCAAAGGGCACACGCCTTTCCTTTCTTAATCTAATAAAAAAAATGAAATTAGAATTCTAAATATAACACCATTTTTCCTACCATATTTATTTCACTAAAGTGTTTTCTAAAAGATATCCAAAATACATGTTCAATATTCTCCTTCATTTTTAGCATAAACAACAATAAATAGTTCATGAATTAAATTTAGGAGGCTTGAAAATTATGGAGATTATAACCCAAGACCCATTTATTATATTTGGATTTGATAAATATCATTAACTAGTGAATCTATCCACTACCATATTAACCATTTTAATATTCCTCTTTCCTTATACATATATTATTTTACTAGAATGCATAGTATTTCTAGTCTTCCTTTGTAATGATGATAGTGGAAGAATCCAAATAATTACTCTTCCCAATTGGGCATATGTATTATTTAATTCTTAAAAAAAATTGACTTTATTGAGATATTCTTACACCTTATAGTTACTGACTTTAATGGTGATGACCTTACTTGATTTTCAACTAGGTAGGAAATATGCTAACTAATAGATATTTTTCAAAAATTGGTTATTCATGTCTAATATACCATTATTTAATTACATGGTTTCAATAAGGAGGTCTTCCAAATTCCAAAATATTTTTTAAGGAGAATATTTCCATTGAGTGAAATCAGTGAGATGATACTATTGATTATATTTTTGGATTTGGATGAATGGAGAAAATCAAGTATGACTGTCTCTTATCTTTTGGAGGAATTACTTCAAAGAAAAGGACATACAATCGCAAGTTCTTAGGCTCAAATTGGTAGACCTAAAACTTGATCTAATTGAAGAATACTAGACCTATGATCTAACTAGTTTCAAGGTGGAGTGGATCAAGAAGCTCAAGAGGTTTATCTATGAGAGTCAATTAGATATTGCAGCCAAAATTCACCTTATGAGTGATATATATGCTATGCATATTAATTTTTTAAAATTCTCCCCAAATATTTTTCACCTTGGGAGAAGTTATATATGAAGGAGTAGATCTATGATCAACACAAAAATTAAGGGGATTACAATGTGTATAGGATCGAATTTGCACCCCTTGGGAAAATTCCCCTTTCACATACCTTCACCTTAAAAAATCAAATTTGAAGGTGAAATTCCACATCACCCAATTGCCTTCCATCCACTTGGCATTTGTTCTATGTCGGTGAGAGAATATTTATCGGGGACAAATGTACAATGCATGGACGTCTGTGCAACACACTGATGTCCTTGACATATTCCTACTTCTAGAGTTGGTAGAGGCATTACACACCTAATTGGGGTCGAATTGTAACATCCCTCTTCGACCAACCAACCCAAAAATGAAAGATTCTTCCTCATTCTTCCTTAAAATCCATCCATTCTCACTTCATTTCACCTCTTAGCCATTCAATCTCACTCTCTAGACATTCATTTACTTCACTCTTTCACTCTTAAGCAACATTCTAGCATTTCCATTGTGAACATTACAACAACAACAACAATCTATCAACTCCACATGGCAAGTGTGAGGCAAGCCATAGAAGCGTGGGCTTGGAGTCTTGTGAGACCTCCCTTCATCACAGTTGCAACTGTGGTGACTTTTCGAAGTCCATATTCTCCTCCATTGGCTAGTGAGCTTTTGGGTGGAGGTGGTAACATTTCACTCTTCTCCTTTGTGATTTGATTGAGTAGCATAATATTGTTTGCAGTGTTCTTTGCTCTCTTTTCTTTCCTTTATCACATATTCTACTTCATTGCTTTCTAGCTATTCGTGGAGGTGGAAACACCAAAATGGGGGTCTGGTTGAGGAAGGCCCCTATACATCCCCAACAATTTTCCCTCTTTGTTGTGTGTAGGAGCACTTGCATGTGGAGCTAGCTGGAAAATTGGCACTTTTGTGAGATTATCTTCATCAACCTTGTTCTTATTTACTTGCTTTATCATTTTAGTATCTATTTCCTATACTTTCTCATTTTTTTTTTACCATCTAGATTAACTAGCTAGGGTGATAGTACATTTATAGGTAGTCTTCAGTGTTCTTCCTATTTTTTGGCCGTACAAACACTAACATGCCCAAGAGATTCCAACGCGTTGTGCTATTTTCCCATAATTGTGCTACCATCCTCGAACAAAGAACTATCTAAGGTGCAGTATGAACTCTAAAAACCTGCTCACTTAGACGAAACCTAAGTTCAAGGTCTATAGAGTGATAGAAGTACGTTATAGTGCTCATCATTCTTGATACTTATCCCAAGGAATATTTTAGAGTGAGATAAGTTAGGACAACCCTCCACTCTCATCCCTACATGACCTGGAGGCTTGACGTGGTCAGCCGCCCTCTCTTACACAACAAAAAAATATTGGTTGAGTAAGGGATAGAAAGAAAATAAGATTCTTTCTTCCAGAATTACAACTAAGAGTTTATAGATCTAGGGTAACCATTTGAGGGATACTATTCCTTGGATTCAAGAAATGATATTAGCAATATAAATCCCATAATTACTTATGTAGCCCAAGTAGAAGATAAATTAACTTCTAAGGATGATATTAGCAAAGAAAAATCACTTAAGGAAATATAACTCAAGTGGAGCCTTCCTCAACTCAAATATCCTTTCATAAATATTCATGTTGCCTTAGCTATAATACAAATGAAATATCAATCTACTTAGCTTTCAATATCCTCTAGTCATCAACCTTAGGCATCTATGACCATTATAGGTTTGTTATTTTAAATTTACTAGGATATACAATAAAATATCTAAATGGGGATAAAATAATTTATAGGTAGTTTGGGATTGTTTGCATCGTCTAGGTCACCATAATAGCATAGGGATTTTTTTATCTCATACACAGTCTATAAGCAAGATGACATTATATATCCAACCTAGTCACGAATTGGGAAGCATGGAATCATAGAAAGAAAAACCCATGGGAAAAATGAAATTACATAAATCAAAGACTACCTCCATTTTAGATACTTTAGATATTGTGAAAAGACACACCATGCATCAAGATGTTTAAAATATTTAGTCCTTTCAACTATTTATGGCTTAGGAAAGTGTATTTATCCCTCTTTTCCATCTACCTATATTGTATTGTAAATTATACTACTCCTAATCAATCTCATTTGATCCACTCTTCCAAGTTACTCGCATAGTTTTAGTTCCTCCCATTCATCCCCCTATGCTAACAACTAACAAGCTTACGTTGGGTTCCAAAGAATCTAGCACCCTTTTCCCCATATCTTTAACACTAATTATATTGGATGGGTCAAGTTCTATGAGTAATATTTTTTACATATTTTATAATCTTACCTAGCCTCAACCATCCTTTCATAAATTAATATGGTAACATATTTATCTTCTTCTCTCCCATAAACCTTTTTGAACACTTAAGCATTCATTTCTTTGAATTCATCCCTAATCCAAGTTAGCATCGGTGTGCCAACCTTCTATTTTTCATCTAGATATATATCCTTCCAAGCTACCGATGACTATTTTTAGTGTCCATTCCTCTGATCCTTTCTCTATGTTATCTATATCCTAATTATTTAGATTCATTCTATCTACCAAAAAAATAATTTATACAAAATGGTCAACATAACACTAATTTTTAATCACCCTCCCCTGATTCCTTCAATGCTAATTGTAGGGCCTCTCTAATGTCTTATTAAGTTGGTGCTACTAGGTGGACACACAATTCAGAGGATGGAATACTAACTGAACAATTCATCTTTCACACAAGAGGCTTCATTTAACTATCAACTAGGGGCTTGTAATATTTTGAGAGTCTTGGAACTATATATGCATTCATGGATTTGAAACATGCCCTATATTAAGGGAGTATAGGTGATTCCAAATGTATAAAAATTGTAAAATATGGAAAAGGAAATTAAATACTAATTTTCAAAATAGGGGAAATAAACTTAAGCTACTGGGTATGTGTAGGATCATGATGGGCCAAAAAGTGGCAATATGATGGGTATGTGGCTGACGACTATGTTTTTACCCAAAATTGATGAAACGAAAATGGTTTTTAAAGGAGATTCTCATCTTTCCACCGATATAAATTATGCTTTACTTTGAATTTAATAATTAATTATTATTCATTTTATATTCAAATTATGACTAAAGTCCTGATTGATAGGCTGATTGAAAAACATCTATAGCTTTCAAAAAATATCACATTTTTTGAATCCAAAACATGCGTCCCATTCTATGATTCACATACTATAGGATTAAAAAAAGAAAAATTAAATTTCATGAAGTTTTGACCAATTTAAGGTGGTCAGACATATGAGTTTTTATACTTTTTAAAAAGTTGTAATAAAAAAATCATAATTAATTATTTACTTAGAAAAAAATTACGAAAAAATATGCATCACATCAGGGCATGAGTCCTCTACTTATATCTAAAATCTTATAAAAAAATATCATCATTTTATTGTTGTTAGGGTGGTCAAACAAACACCTAATTCTTATTTTTTTGCTAAAATTTAAGTACCATTGCATTGAAATTTCAAATTTTCACCAAATAGATTTTTTTTTAAGCAAACCTAGTAGTTTAGAAACTACATTCAATTTTCCATAGATTCTATTCTTACATATTTTTGAAATAATATAGATAACTTATTTAAATTTTTACGTCAAGTTACCTAACTCTAATTTTCCTAAATTTTTTGCCACTTAAGGGCTTGTTTTTTCCATGATGATCCTGCACATACCCTACTACTTTATGGTATGGGTACTTAACACTCAGGACTATAATTATTAATTTCTAAAATTGAATTGTAACTAATTACTTCTAGAGTATGAACAAACATTAAGATACATAATCAAATTCAAATACAGAATCACATTCATGAATTTCACATGCATATGATTAGAAAGTATCTTAACTTAGATTTAACAATGCATTAACTGATCTAATAACATAAAATAGAGTGGAAAGTAGTACCTCAAGTGGCCCTTGCTTGAGTTGCTACTTCCATGGTATATTTCAAGCACTTACTACATAATCAACAAATCATGATATTAAATTAACTCCTTTATTACATGAAAAATCTAAGCTCTTACTATCTAACAAGAATCTACTAAATATTTATCATTCAACAAGACATATCTATTGTTGTAACTGATCACAAAAAAAATAACAGTGATCAACTATTAATTGGTAACTAGCAAAAAATAACTAGATAACTAACTATATTTACTTCTCACAATAGATCCCACTATATAGGGTCTACAAGGAGTCTTATTCATTCTAGGAATGAAAACATAACCATAATGTATTTGTACAATCTCCCTCAATGATAGGGTGAAGACTTCATCTTGTAACAAAAAACTATATTTGAAAAGTAGAAGAAGAGAAACTAAATTGGAACTCTTCCTTGATGATTAACCACCATGTTTGAGACGTGTTTGATGGGTAATGTCATGCCATGTCTGAGTCCTACTTAGAACATAATTCTTCTTCTTTTAGTCACCTTATTCAGTGGATAAGAATGTGCTTGTGGTGACTCACAACTGACCATTCAATAGTCACCTTTGTTCTCCTCTAGAGTTGTCCCTCTTCAACCATTCTGACTTCTCCCCTACAATTGTTTGTGGTGCTTATGCCACGGGCTAGAAATCTAGTTGTTGCAGGTTATAGTCCTTCTAGATGCAAGATGTTAGTTTCATCCCCAAGGTATATAGATCATTAACAACCATAATTTTAGCATAGAATTATATACTAAAACTCATGAACATTCATACATTCACACATACAAATGTCAACATACCATATTTGTATTTCCACATACTTAAGTTTTTCAAAGCACATGAAAGGTATACAAAAGATGCATGAAGCCTTAAGAATGTTGGTGAAACTTGGAAAATTGAAATTATAAAAACATAAAATAATGAAGGAAAACTAGCCATAAATTAAGCCCATCACTACCCCCCAAATAAGCTATTTTCTTGTCCTTGAGCAACTTTTAAGGTTGGATGTTATATTGCAGAGCCATCTCTTTGAAATCAACCATAGTGTCAACTCCTTTTCCCTACTTCAAGTAATATCCTTTTTGGTCTGAGAGCTTCTCCAATCTCTTGTTTTCTGCTACTTCTTCTTCCCCTCATTTCCTTCTTTTCCAGTGTGGTATAGGAAACAAGAGGATAGGAGGATGTAAGATAAGTGGGAACTAGGAAACTCCATTTTTCATTGAAATATCTATATACTTATGAGACCTAAAAATTATGGCTACATAGTTGTAAACAGAGTGTGGCTCCTTCCTTTTCAACTCTTGTATAATCTCTTCCCATCTTTTCTCAAAAAAATAAAAGGCTTCATTGATGGTTCCTGATACTAATTCCTTCATTCTTTTATATCTTGTTTTTTGTAATCCATTATGTTTTTTCCAACTCCTATGTGGTCTAAAAGATCCAAACATTGTTCTATTATTACATTTGGATCCACTAACTCCTTCTTGAACTGTAAGGAAATATATTTTTATTTTTCATGATATTCTTGTAGAATTGTCACCCATTATTGCTCATTCCTAATATAAGAGGCCAAAGATTTTATTTGGAGATCTCCTCGATAAAAGCACAAACCTATGGCACACTTTATAAAGGAATCAACTAACAGTAAATTTTTTTTCTAAACTTTGACCACATAAAAGTGGTCTTTATGTTTTTAATTTCAAAATGATGTAAACTAATGAAAGGCATAAATATTGATGAAGTCTAATTCTATAATTTTTTAGATTTTTTAAAAATTGTTTTGATTATTTTTTTATCAATTTAAGAGTAGATTTTGGAATGCTGAAAAATTTCAAGAAAAAGTGACATTCACTTGAAATCAAGAAACAAATAGAAGAAAAGTTAATTTTCCCCTATTTTTTTCTCCAAATAGGTAACTTGAATATCTAGTCCATGAATATTTTTTTTCAAATTTTGTTGTATATGTTTCTCGCAATAGCATTTTCAAGTGAAACTTGTCAGAATTTGATAGTTTTCATTGGATGTCAACTATTGTCTATTTTTTTAATCATTTTCAAAAAAAATATACCCTTTTCAAGAGGACTCTCTCTCTTTACCAATAATGTGACTAAATGAAAATAAGATAATGTTGATTGGTTTCTTTTCCTTTTATACTGAGAAAACATTATTTTTAGAAAGTTATACAAAAATTTGGGAACATTCACATGCCTTCCATGGCATAAATGACTTAACAATTTAAAATGGACTATATACAATAACAACTATCTTCCATCACATATTAAGTATCTAATTATGTGAGAATCTATTGAATTCCTAAGCCAAGGAATAAAAAAGAATTTGGTAGCTTGTGAGGAAGAGTCTAGATTTTCTCCTGGAGAGAAGAATTCATTCCTTGGTATAATGGTTTTTTATCTCACTAGAAACTCCTCTCCCACTCTTGGAAGACTAGACACTTCAGCTAAAATTTCTTTTGATGTGTGTCTATCCTCAAACCCCTGATAATTGCCTCATCATTTTATAGTGTGCTAACAAATTTCTAGGTCATTACTTCATTAAAAATTATGTGAGTTTCAAAACATAGTCCAACCATCTAACTTGCTAGAAGATAGGAAGGTATTGTCTATCTTTCAGTAGCAATCCAACTATAACACTCTGTTACTAGAAAACTAAACTTGTAGACCACCAAACAAGTTGAATCTTCAATGCAATACTCTCAAGAAATAATTGAGTATATCCTCAAAACCACATGGACAAATCATCACTTCTGGAGGACCCAGAGAATTCCAACAAGCCTTCATCACTAGTTTACTCTACTAGAGCACATATCAGAACATTATTACTTCTATATTTCACTACAAAAGGTGAAATGACCTAAAATATTAGATATAACACCTTCACATCTCTATCAAATTATCTTCTAAACCACAATATTGAAGCTTTCTCTATAGAAGGATGTAGACCGAAACACTATGAATGCCTTAGCAAAACTTCTACAACTTTCCTCGAAGTACCAAACTAGTAAGATATCAACATAGGCATACAAGAAACATTTTAGGAAATATGTACACACCTCTGCATCATACATAGACAATAGGCTAATCATAACTCTTCCATATACTACAATGCTGACTTGCACCAACAAATAACTCTACATATCAACTATCTCTAGAGCATAAACAATCTTCAATGTGCATTTGACATCAATGAAAACCAATATTCTCAAGATGCAATAGAAGGAACTATGGAGATTGACTACCTCCCATGTTGTGTGGAATTTATTGTAGGAAATAAATGAGTCTCTAGGGACAAGGAGCATAAGCTAGAAAAGATCAACATAATAATAAGGAAATCAATCTCTGAGAATTTAAGGAGTGCTGAAATTAGAATAAAGAAATAACCTAACAATTTATAAGAGGAAGAGATCATTTGTAGCTAGGGTATCTCCCCAAATTCCTATTTAAGAGAAAATAGCTCAAAAATAAAGAGATTTATTATAGTATGGAAAAGGTTTAACAAGGGTTGGACCAAACATTAAAAATTTGATGGAGTAGCCAAAGGTAACCTAGAGTTTTTGTATGGTAGGAGGTATTTTCAGAAATTATCAAGGTGATTAGTGTAATTATTTGATACTTAGCTAGCAAAGAAGACTAATAATGAAACCACAATGTATGCGACTTGGTGGGGAGTCAAGAGGGACCTCCATAACAATTTCAACAAACTCAATTTGGAATACAACTTTGAATTGGTCATTAACATGATTAATGTGTCATGGTTCCACCATGGAAACCAATGGATCATATTATAGAAATTAGAAAAGACAAAGAAGTTTGAATATGTCATAATAACACATACCCACAAAGAAGGTATTAAAACAATGGATGTTGCTACTAAAGCCGAGTTTATTGCTTCAAAAAGGAGTACTTGGCTTGTATTTTGATAGCTACCCTTGACCATTCAAAATGAGATTAAAAATGATAAAATATAAAATAAAATTTATTAAATTTGAAATTAAATCTAGAATGAAGATTCTCATGGCCTTTGAGTTGTCTCAAGAGCCTAGTTAGTAAGAAAGTAGTTGAAATTCATTTGATATTATAAACAATATGATTATGGATTTTGTCACATTGTTAATACACATGACAAGAATGACCAAAGAGACAATATTATTAAAGATACAAGCTTGTAATCATTTATTACCACCTAGGGCCACCACCATTTCCCATAATTACAATCCAATTAAATAGATGATGTAACTAAAAGGATAGTTAAAAGAAGAAAAAAATTGTTTCCTTTTATCTTTTTAGGAAAGACTAGATCATTTTTACAAATATTTTTGGGTGCATAAAAGAAATATAAGATGGGAGGAGAAAAGATAATAGTGGAACCTTCCACTTGTGAGATTATAAAGAATAATGTAACATATGTAGAATTTTTGAAAATGGACTAGTTGCCAACTACTTCCTAACTATGGAAAGTCATGATGTCATTCTCTCAAACAAGTTTGTGGACTCTTAGAATCTAAGGGAAGTTAGAACTAGTGGTTTTAAATTTATTATAATTGATGAAATTATAGTGGAGGCCTCTATTATTAACTGCTAGAGGTGAAAGGTCAAGAGAGCTCATAAAATCTAAGGACAAGGAGTTTATATATGCTTTCCTTAGGATGGAAGAGAATTAAGCCCATTTTTAGAGTGGTTACAAGTGAGAGGGGCTACCTAAGCCTTGGGACAAGGTAAGCTAGCACAAATTATCGAAGATTTCACTCTAGAAGGTCATTTTGTGTCACTCATACTTACCATTTCCATTTGTTAGCTCATTTAAGGAATAGGAAGTTAATTAGTTTCTCATTCTACATATTAAGCTCCCCATAAGATTCTACTATCAATGGTGACATGCCTCCATGCATCCATGTCTAGTTCATTTCCTTTATCAATTTAACTTGCATAATCCTCCCAATGCTCTAATCCAACCTAGAACTAAAATCAATGAGCATTAAGGAAAATAAGGTGTTTTCAAGATTCCTCATGCTATTTCCAAAAAATTCCTTATAAAATTGAGTGATTTACCCCTCTTAAAACCTTGGCAACAAGTCAAAATTGAACCCTCCCAACAAGGCCAAAAAGGGAAATTCCCAAATTGGGAAGGATGAAAAAGGGAAGGGACTAGCTAATAAGTTGATAATTGTGTTGAAAGAAGCTAATTTCAACATAATAAGCCCTGTAAAAGTGCACTCTCTCTCAAGCAATCAATTTGGAAGTGAGGGGAAAGGAGAAGGTGTAACTTCAAAACACATGAAAATGCCTAAAAAGAAAAAAGACCTAAAATGAGAAATGATAATGAGGATGAAGGTGATGAGGAGAAGAGGAATAATTAGAAGGAAAGTGAGAAGAAGAGGTCTATGAGGATTATTGTGACCGACAGTCAAGACAAAGGAACTTGCAAATGAAATAATGACAAAGAGATGGAAAGAGACACTCAAAAAGTGATCTTGGACTCTGTTGTTGAAAGTGAAGGAGAAGAATATGACCCAACCTACAAAAGCACCATGTAATTCTCTCTTGAAGACCTTTCAAACTCCTATTATAATATTACCAAGAAAGAGGCTTTGGAAACAAACTCGACATCTATGGTCTCAGATTCCATCCCGCTCTTTGAAACGTCATAGAGCAACAAGAGAACATATCAAAATGAGGAGGATAATAGTGATTACTAAAAGGATAACAAATAGGGAAATGCTAAGGAGAAAATAAACTTATTAGATAATTGAGTTTCTCAACTAGAGGACTCTTAAATGGTTAAGTTGCTCTCTATTACAAAAGACCACACATAATGCTCTATGAATTCTATGACTTATCTATAAGAGGATCACAACAGGAGGAAGAATAAGTTGGAAGAGAAGAGACACAAAGTAAAAAAGAAATTGAAGAAAATCTACAACGCGAAGAAAAGTAACAAGGAAACTATTGTGAACACGTAGAACAAAAGGCTGAACCTAATTTAGGATGAGTGGAATGCTCTTATGAGCCTCCACAATATGAAGTCCACTTAGTTTTTAATGTCTTTTTGTTTCCTATATTTTGTTGTGCTCTATTTTTTTGATTGTTTAAGGAATGCATTGATGCAATAACATGTATTTTTTTTGAACTTTTGTATTTTGATGTTTTAAACTAATGGGTATGGGACCATCTTCCCACCTTATCTAATCAAAAACATTTATTTTGAGCCCATATTTTAAAAAATTAATTACTACTAGACGTGGGGCTTAAGGAAAAGTCTTATTTTTATTACATTTGTATAAAATTTATTATAATAATAAAAATAATAATTTGGAATTCTATTGTTACTTTTATATATTACATTAAAAACACTAAAAAATATTTAAATGATTAATTAGACAAGAAAAAAAATACATCAAGATTAAAATATCTTGATATTTAAAAACTTATATAAGATATTTAAAATAATCATTGTTTAAAAATATTTATCATAAATATACTCTTTAAACATATTTAAAAAACAAAAAAATGATAGATTAAAATTTAATGTTAAAAAACTAAATCATACTTAAATTTTAATAAAAATGTTAAAAAAACTTCAATTACAATGAAGATTGATAATTTAATAATTAAACATCCTAATTTCATTAAAAAATCTTAAATTCACATCTTTAACTAATACATTAAAAATAAGATAACATCACACCTAAACTAAAATTACTTCTAAACCAAAATAAAGAGCCCACCTTTAGCTAATATAGGCCAATATCATTTACAGATTAACAATTTTCAGAACACGAATAAAAATTAAGGAAGATTTAGATTGGTATAACAAAAAAAATAGAAAGTCGTAATTCAAATAATTTGCATGCGAAATTACTGGGTAGTTGTATGACCTGATGGGAGGAATCAATGTGTAGAGGACAAAATGGGAAATTACGTCGCATTAATTAGGTGAAGTGAAGATAATGTGTCAAGCAGCCAAAAACATAAACCAAAATGATGTCACCCTGCAAATATTCACCAAATAAAACTAACCCTCTACGTGGATTAGTGGGGCGATGACGAAAGCCGAGGCGGGTATTTGCATTGTGTCTTAGAAAGCAGGTAAACTGAGCAGGTATCTAACTAATTGGATCGGGCATGTTTATGGCACCTCTACATATACAGCCATATCCAGACATAATACGCATTCATATCCATCACTTCATTCTTATTACTCACATCTCACTTTATTCGATTTGCTGGAAGAATTCGTAATTGGGAGAAGAGAATGGCTTGGAGGACTAACGAGCTTCTTTTTCTTATGCTTCTCGTTGTGTGGGGGAGTAATGCGAGTGCAAATAGAAAATTATTAACAGACAATCATGATGGAGAAGAAGAAGGGTCTTCAAGTCCAAAGACTATCACCTTCTTCATGCACCACATAACAGAGCAGTCGAACCCAATTGCCAAGCCTGGAGTTGGAGTTGGAGTTGGAGTTGGAGGGCTTCCAATAGGATTTCAAGGAAGTGGCAATGCCATCTCTGGTCTTTCAAGCCCTTTTGGAAACAACATTAACTTCAATGGCAATGGCAATGGGAATGGGAATGGTCCTCTCCCCTTAACCATTCCAAGTGGAGCCATCAACAATTCTCCGTTATTTGGCCAGCTGCCCATCTCTTCCACCACTGTCCTGGGCGGAGGAGTACAGGGCGTAGGCTCACTCATTCCTGGCCTCGGCTTTAATGCTCCAGGCTTAGGCTTTCAGAACTCCTTCCCCAACACAAACATTGGTAACGGTGGTTTAAATCCTCAGAATCCTCTTGGAGGGGTCTCAGGTATCACCCTGAATAATGTGATTGTGATTGAAGACACCTTGACAGAAGGGCCTGATCTTCACTCCTCCGCTGTTCTTGGAAAGGGGGAGGGATATTATTATCACTTGCCCAGCCCTGCAGAAGACGAAGACCCCGAGACACTGTTGCTCGCCTTCACAGCCAAATTTGAAGGGTCAAAATACGAAGGCAGCAGCATTGAATTGTCTGGCAAAGACAACATCGCATTACCACAGAGGGAGATCGCAGTGGTGGGAGGCAGCGGGGTCTTCCACAATGCTCAAGGCCATGCTCTCATAGAGACCGTTTCACACACAGTCGATGAGATAGTGCTGAAATTCACCGCCACTCTTACCTACGAATGAAGTCATTCTCTTGTTTCCCCCTTATCCACGTTTCTTCCATTCTAGTTAATAGCAATGCGTCCAATGTGTGTTTAAGTTTCAATCTCGAAACCTCGAAAAAAAATATATCTAGCTTCTGATTGTGCTATGTTAAATCATATGTTTTTAATCCAACCTGGAGAAAGTATACATTCAAAATGATTTACTAAAAATGCAATTGTTATGCCCTTTGGTTTATGGAAAATGGTGTTTCCTCACGAGATAGGCTGATTAAAGAAATGCACAACATTAGTATAGAACTAGAAAATATATAGTTGGTAATGGTAAATTTGAAGGGAAATTGATTCATCTCAGAATGAATATCTGAAATCAGTGGGTGTCTTTGGTAAGCTATATTTCTACTGCTATGTCATAAAGCAGAATCAAACATAGTTTATTTCCCACCATTAATTCTTAGAGGAAAGTTCATGCAATTTAAGATCATGCAAGATCAATCAGTTTCAACAACATGTATTAAACAGATTCAATAAATAAAATCATTAAACATGAAAGAATAAAAGACATGAACACAAAGATTTATGTGGGGAAAACCCTTTCAGGTAAAAAACCCCACACTTCAAAAGCATAGATCTATTGTATTATTTAACAACCAAATACATAGTTACAATATAATTGTAGGCTTTTTGCAGGCTCTAAGCTTTTACATGGAGATTTACATCTCCATCTGAAAAAAATCTGGCAACATAACCCCTCTGACTTCAGTCTCTCCTCTCTCAACTCCCCAAGAAGGATCTCATATTTATAAAGCTTACAATGCACAAAATAGACATTTCTAAATCAACTATTAAAACACAACATGGAAATAGAAAATACCTTCATGCACAACTCTACTTGTAAAAGCAACTTTCCAATTCGACTCTTCATCAAAAAAAGAAACTGCAAGTTGTAACTCACAAGACAATGTGAGAAAATTAGTAACATTAAATATTTAGAAAAATCAATGCTATGGGAAAAATCAAAGGTTGAGACACCTTCTTTTTCATAACAAAATTGATATATATTTTTAAAAAAATTATAAGAAGATTTTATTTAGTTGGATATTTGAAGATTTTTTTTGAATAAATGAGATCTTAAAATCTATTTGATGTCAAACATAGAGAAAAATTCCTTTTTATTAGTAAATTGAATAAGATTGAAGACAACAAGAAAAATCCTAAATATATATTCTTTACTTATTTTATGGTACAAAATGAAATGTGTTGCCATTGATTAGTTAAGTGCAGCTCTAAAATGCTTGATTTATGGAGTAAATGCTTTGAATATCTTTAAATACTAGTAACATGACATCAAATTCTTTCAAACATTTATTTAGTTGCTTTAAGGTAAGAAGACTAATTGACTGAATTTGAATTTTAAATTTTAAATTTAGAAGGGACAAGTTCACAAATATAAGGGTAAACCTACAACTATAAACTTGTTTAAAAATGGAATAGTAGTCAAATCCAAGTGACAAAGAATTAAATATAAGTAGGTTGATAGATAAATATAATAAGTGGATAAAGTAAATGTGTAAAAATTATTAACAGATAGTCAAGATGGAGAAGAAGAAGGGTCTTGAAGTCCAAAGACTATCACCTTCTTCATGCACCATATAACAGAAGAACCAAACCCAACTACCAAGCCTGGACTTGGAGTTGGAGTTGGAGGGCTTCCAATAGGATTTCAAGGAAGTGGCAATGCCATCTCTGGTCTTTCAAGCCCTTTTGGAAACAACATTAACTTCAATGGCAATGGCAATGGGAATGGGAATGGGAATGGTCCTCCCCCCTTAACCATTCCAAGTGGAACTGTCAACAATTCTTCGCTATTTGGCTAGCTGCCCATGTCTTCTACCACTGGCCTTAGCCTTGTCCCTGGTAGAGGAGTACAGTGCATAGGTTCACTCATTCCTGGCCTTGGACTTAATGTTCAAGGCTTAGGCTTTCAAAACTCCTTCCTCAACATGAACATTGTTAACGACAGTCTACATCCTTAGAATCCTCTTGGAGGGGCCTTAGGTATCCCCCTAAATAATGTGATTATGATTGAAGACACCTTGACAGAAGGGCCTGATCTTCACTTTGCTTGGAAAGGGGGAGGGATATTATTATCACTTGCCCAGCCCTGCAGAAGATAAAGATCCCAAGACACTATTGCTCACCTTCATAGCCAAATTTGAAGGGTCAAAATACGAAGGCATCAACATTGAATTTTCTGGGAAAGACAACATCGCATTACCACAGAGGGAGATCACAGTGGTGGGAGGCAGCGGATTCTTCCACAATGCTTAAGGCCATGCTCTCATAGAGACCGTTTCTCACACAACTGATGAGATAGTGCTGAAATTCACCGCTACTCTTACCTACGAATGAAGTCATTCTCATGTTTCTTCCACTTTTTTCATCCACATTTCTTGCACTTTGTGCTTATCTTCTTCTATTTAATGGCTATGTTCATTGTGAATAGCAGTACGTTCAATGTGTGTTGTAAGTTTCACTCTGGAAAACTTGATTAAAAAAATAACTTATTTGCTATATGTGAGATGCATCTGGATCTCACTTTTGTTTGTGCTATACTAAATCATTTGTTTTTAATCTAACAAGCTGCCCCTATTTTGTTCAATTTTCTTTCCAGTTTCAAATAATCAGCCTTTTTTTCGCTTGAAATATTTTTAGAAAGTGGTGAAATATAATTTGTAGAGGCTGCAACAGTAGTTTTTTTTGAGGTTTCAATCAGTTTGGTGTATTTTCTTGCCTTTTGTTGCAATGTCCACTCCTAATTCAATTGAATTGTTAACTCCCCATAATTACCATATGTGAAAGATGAAAATGCATAGGTTGCTTTAGTCTCAAGGTTTGTGGTTCACACTGAGTAATGTCTAACCCACTCTTACCAAGGAACTTGAAATATTTTCCTATAGAAATAAGTGTGACCAAGCTATGGGTTTGATGAAATTGAATGTTTTTGATAGTTTCCAGTTTCATATTGATGAGTTGGATACACCCAAGGAGATATGGGATAAGTTACATAAATTGTTTGGTTAGGTCAGTGAGTTCTATGTCCTACAACTGGAGGTTGAATTAATAGCTCTTACCCCTAAAGCATTTCCTTCTATTGATAACTTTCTAGTGAAACTAAAACCTTTAAGGTCACAATTAGTAGGATGTGGGAAGAGAAAAAATGATAAGGAATCCATCTTTTTGATACTGTCTAAGTTGAGAGGTGTATTTACTGTGTTTTCTTCTACCTTCTACTCCATAATGGATGTTTTGGGTAGTGCATTCCAAATTATTTCTTTTGAAACTTTCTATGGCCAGTTGATAAGGGAGCAAGCCAAACTTGTCTAGTTAGAGGGGGTCCCTACAAATCATGCATTGGTTGCACAAGACTCTAAGAGTAAAGGGAAGAGGAAGCCTGAACCTAAAACAGAGTCAAACAAGACTTCCACCTCTTCAAAAGAGGACAAGCCCAAGAAGGAGAAATTCAATTATGTATATTGCAAGAAAAAAGGACATTACGAATATCATTGTTATATGATGAAGATTGATGAACTTTCACACCTTCTTTAGAAATACAATATCCCATTTCCCTCATCTATAACTCCTCCTTCTACAACCTCTACATCTTCATCTGTACCATCAACCAAGCCTACATACTCTGGAAATGTAGGAATTACAAGTGGTAAAGAAGATAAACACTACATGGGTAAAGGACATGCATTGGTGACTTCTACAATTCATTCTAGTCATGATAGATGGTTTTTAGATTTTGGAGCATCTCACCACATGGCTTCTAGTCCCTATCCTTTTTGGGGTCTTCATCCTACTAACACTTCCAAAATTCTGTTGGGAGATAATAAGATTTTGGATGTTGTGGGGGTAGGAAATATTGAGATAGGTGATGGTTGTTTCAGGGATGTATTGTTTACACCAGAGTTACACACAAATATTTTTTCCATCTATCAGATCACGCATGGTGAGGTACTGAAGACTATGGAATTCACTACAAATTCTATTTTTATTAGAGAGGTTGGTATTGGAAAAATCATTGCAGTTGGTAATGTTGATCATGAGTCCCATCTGTATACCTTCTCTCACTTTGTTGTTGATGATGACTATGTTCCTCACACTCCTCTTGCAATTGTTGACAACAATTTCTCTAAAGAGATTGGTTAATTGAATTATGGAGTTCTTCAAACTCATGTTGATAGATCTCCCGTTGCTTCAAAGGTTGGGTTTCTAGCACAATATGATTTTTTTGACCCCTTAGATATTGTTTTATTGGATGAGTATTTGGCAAGAATCTTAGATTTGTTTGTGGAGTCTCATCTTGAAAATTTGGGTGATATACTTGAGGGGATTTCTCCCCTCTTTGATGACAGTTTCAACATGGTAGTTGATACATCTGGATTGTCTTTAGAGGTTGACAATGTTGATCCTTTACTTTCATTTGATTTGTCACATTTCTTGGTTGTTTTTTATCATGATTATGTGGTGGATTATTTTGTTTGGAGATTTCCTTCATTTTTTCATTTGGACATGGAGTGGCTTCTTCATCACCTAGTTGACATGTTTCTCCCTAAGGGGAGAGGAGTTGCTTGCAGGAATTGGATCATCTTTTATTTTCAATCATATTCATTAGCATTGGAGATTCTTCATTATGGGGGGATATGATATCTCATTTTTTCCTTCCTATCGGTGGATCATTTATTGTATATATACATGATGTATGTAGTCCTTGAGGGTGTGATTGAGTCCTCCATCCATGCATCTTTTTTTTTTTTTTCTTTTCTCTCTTTTGGAGAGGGGTTTTTTCCCATATGGTTTTTCTCCTTTTCTCTGATTGTGAGAGATTGCATTGTAAATGGGTATCTAACATGGTTGTGTAGCTAGGACCCATATTGCATTTTTTGATTTTTTGCATCTTCATTCTCTCTAAGTTTACACTTAAGGGGGGGTGTTAGTGTGTTAAGTTTAACTTAGTTTAATTTTCTTAGGTGGTTTTTCCCGTGTGGGTAGTTTTCCCACCCATCACATTTTTCTTACGTTTAAAAAGGTTGTACATTGTGTAATATAATCATCTCATATTTTCCCTTCTTTTGGTGAAATAATTTGTGTGCTTCTCTTGTTCTTCTATGAAGGTCTTTCCTGCAAATGGTGATCTTGGGTTCCACCTACAAAAACAATTTACTGAAAAAACAATTGTTATTCCCTTTTTAGCTTTACGGGAAATAATGTTTCCTCATGAGTTAGCCTGAGTAAATAAATACATAAAATTAGTATAGAGCTAGAAAATATAGTTGGGAATGGTAAATTGATATTTAAAAAAAAAAATTGAAGAAGATGATATTTAGATCAATAATTGATTTTTTTTTCAAATAGTCCATCTAGTTGTTAGGAAATTTATAAAAATTACTCACAAGGGCCCTCTAAGATGTTTTTGATAAAGGAAAAAATGGGTTTTACAGGGACCTGAAACCACCAAGTTTACAACAAAAGAAAGAGAAGGACAAAAAAGTATAGCGGAATAAACATGCTGCAATTAGAGAAAAAACCAAAAAAAATAACAGTCAGCCAAAAAGGGCCAAGAAGGTCAATCAAAAAACCAACCGAAACACAGGCCAAAAAACCAGCAGCAACTAACCTAGAGTCTTCAGAATAGACTTAGTCTTGACCTCCAGGTCCTACATATCCTGGACACCCTTCTTGAAAGTTTGAATCACATGCGGCATAGCGGGTGCCTTACTTTTCAGATTAGCCCTGGTTCTCTTGAAAATCCCAATGTCCTTTTCCTGGTTTTATCTTTCACCTCTTCCAAATCAACAACCAAGGACCCCTGTTGAGCTTTATGCAATTTTTCAGTCATAGCATTGATAATGATGGCATTATGTCTTACCATCCTATTATTCTGTTCAGTAATTATTTTCACAATATTTTTCATTTTTTCCAAGTCAATTTCTATCCTTTTGACCTTATCCGCATTGTCTTGGATCTCTTTACTAGCAATGTTTTAATTATGCTCTACATCCTTCTTGCATAATGCAGAAACCTTAGCTCCCATTTCTTCCAATTTACTCTAGAGGGCCTAGTTTTTTATTTTCAAGTCATTAATTTCATGAAAGACCCATTTTGACATTCTGAAATGGTCCACAACATTATTCCTAGCTATGCACAGAAAATCAGCAGAAGGTTCCCTATCAAGATTGAAGCAACTTTTAGCAGGGTCAGAGGCTCCAGGGGACCTAGTTCTAACATCTCTGTCCATCGACGAGACAACAAAGGAATAATTCTTATTAGCACTAGAATCTTCAGAATCATGAGAATCTTCAAAATATGAAATAAGGTTTTTGACAGGTAGATTCTTTCTAGCACCTTTGGCTTTAGGAGTAGAGCTTCTAGGCTTAGAAGCAGGGCAAGATTTAATAGATTGGGGATTATGGATTTGGGTTTTCTTGCCATTCTGGACAGAGGGAGGATTAAGGACCATCCTTACCGGACTCAAATTGGGTTTATTCTCCAAACAACTAGGATCAGTGTCATCCTCCTCAGATGCCGAAGAGGATTCTAGTTTATTAGGGGCCGACATATTTTGAAAATGTTCAAAAATTAACCTAATCAAACCAGTATGTAATATAGGATATCTTTTACGATTTTTCTTATGGTCTTCCAGACTCTTTCTTAAGGAACAGAGAAGATAGTGGGGGAGAGAAACGTTAACTTTATAGCAAAAATGATAGAGCAAGGAAAAGTGATAGCCATAGACCCTAGTGAAATGACCATCCAGGGTGATATACTCTATAATGATGCGAAGAAATTTTCTCCAGAGAGTTTTAATGGTGTCGGCCTCAAAGTAACTATTGGAAACTTTCACTAGTTTCAATTTTTCCTTGTCTTTCTTTCGAAATCTAACCACCACTTCATCAGAGAAAATCTTGTCCTAGAAAAATTTGTGTCCTTCAGTGGATATATCGGTCACTTCAGCAATGCAATTTTCATTGAGCTCAACTTTCCTGCCAAAAAGGGTTATTTCCCCATTGTCCCAATTCTTCTCAAAATGCCCTATAGCTTCCTGATTAGACCCATGGAGTTTTTCTAGAAAAGGGAGTAAACCCCCACTTTTAACTTTGTTCCACGCTTTAGTGTTTCTTATGTGCATCTCGAAGCTGTCCGGCTCAACTCTTTTTCTATCCCCTCCCATTTTAGCAAGCACAGTAATGTAGACAGAGATGAAATCTTGACTCAAAATGGTCCCACCAAACCTATGAGCCCACAAAGCATGCTGAGCAAGCTTATAAGATAAGCTAATTAGCTCAGCTCCATGCAATCTAATGATAGTGATGTACTTATCCCATTCTATCATCATTAATGAGGTGACACACATCTTTCCCATGTGATGCATCATAGTTCAATAAGGCTCAAACATTATCACCTAAGTCACTAATGTTTAGCCAAGTGCACTATCCTTTGCTTTTAACCCCTTCATTTGCAAAAAAGTCCACCACAACACTGGCTTCTCTATAGGAATGGGATATCTTTATATTATCAAACTTAGCTAAGGTTGAGATAGCATCATCAATCCAAGACTTTATGTTCCACGAGGGGGGGGATACCTAAAAGACATTCAATAATATTTTTTGAGTCCCCTTCAAGCCAAAGGTTTTTAAAATTTAGACTAGGAGCCAAATTTATAACATGAAAAGCTCCAACAGCCTTAGCTAAGTGATTGGTTTGTGAGCCAAGAGGTGTGGCAATTGCGCTAAGAAAATTTAAAAAAGAATCCCTTATAACTTTGCCGCATCCTGCTGCCCCGAGATTACCTTTAGCTGCCCCATCAAAGTTGGCTTTGATCCAACTGTTTAAAGGTGGAAAAGTCCAGTAGACACCCTCCCTGTCCTTCTTAGCATGTTTAGGAGCACAAGAAATATCAAAACTAATATTCCATTCCTTAGCAATCGTACGATCATAGGAAGAACAAGCCACTTTCTCGATGTTACAAACCTTCTAGGGGATTGCATTAAAATTTTCTTTCATTAATCTGATTATTTTATCAAACACAATGACCACCGAAGATTCTTTATCTCTGTAAATTCTATTTTTTTGTTCTTTCCATAGACCCCAAGCAACATGAGGGAAGGAAAAATCCCATAGTTTCCGAAGTACTGGGTTGTGAGTAGGGGCTTTCCATTGGATGAATAATTCTTCAATTGACGAGGGGAACACCCAAGATAATTGCCAATAATAGAGGAATTTTTCCCAAATTGAGGCAGCAAAGGGACAATGAAGAAACAAATGAAAAACTAATTTTTCTTCCATCTTGTAGAAATAACATCTATTGGGTATTTGAAAGCCTTGCTTGCAAAGATTATCAACCGTGAGAACTTTGTTTTGAAGTAAGATCCAGAAGAAGATGTTGACTTTATGTACCAGGTGTTTGATCCAAGCATTCGACTAGAAGGGAGGAGGAA
Organism: Sequoia sempervirens; assembly: GCA_007258455.2. Classification (NCBI taxonomy): domain Eukaryota; kingdom Viridiplantae; phylum Streptophyta; class Pinopsida; order Cupressales; family Cupressaceae; genus Sequoia; species Sequoia sempervirens. The sequence continues at coordinate 20,024 of VDFB02029587.1, read as the reverse complement.
CATGGGTAGAAGACAGCTTGGCAAAAGCTGATGAAACAAAATAGTTGCCTGAGGGTTCATCTTTCCAAACAAGACAGTCTTCCGTCTGATCATGGCAAAGTCTGACAACCAACAAGGATGAGTGAACATGAGCAAGAGGCTGACTAACAAGACACAGATCCACCCATTTTCCATTCATCCAATAATCTTTAACATACAAAGCAAATAGAGCTTTAAAAATCTCAGCCCACCCATGAAAAGGTTCAATTTTGGTAAGGAGCTCATTAAACAACCATCTATCCTCCTAGAATCTTGTTTGGTTTCCACTCCTGACTTGTCAACCCACTCCTGTTTCAACAACTTTTCTACCAATAATCAGGTTATTCCAATAGGTTGAGCCTTTGGGTAGAAGATGGGATTCCATCATGATTATAAGAGATCTGTTATTCTCTAAATATTTGCTTGTTAGGATATCAATCCATTCCTTTGAGGATGAAAAATAGCCTCCAAATTTTTTTAGCAAGAAGAATCTTGTTAACCATCTTGATTTTTCTAAGACCTAAACCACCAGCCTTTTTAGGTCTACACACCAGATCCCACCCTATTAAAGGAAACCTTTTTCTTTCTTGAACACCCTACCAAAGAAATATTTTTTGTATCTTTTCAATGACATCCACAAACTTGGCAAGGATTTTAAAAAGGCTTAAAGCATAAATTGACAAATTTTGAAGAGTTGCTTTGAGGAGCTATAATTTTCCCGCTTGACTTAGCAAAGATCCTTTCCATCCAGTAAGCTTCTTACTAAACCTCTCAACCAAAGAAATCCAAAAGGACTCTAGGGGTTTAAGGCTTAAAGGTAAACCTATATAGGTGGCAGGTAAAGACTCCACCCTGCAACCTAGAAGATTCTGGCAATTTTATTCTGTCTGTGTTCAGGAGTATTAAAGAAGAAGAGAGAGCTTTTATGTTTATTAATCAACTGGCCAAATTCCCTCCCATATGAATCCAATAGATATTTCATAGTCTTTCCCTCTGAAACAGTAGATTTTCCCAAGAGCATGGTATAATCGGCAAACTGTTGATGAGAACATATGAAATTGCTAGAGGATGGTTTAAGACCAATAAGAGATCTTTGATCTATCAGCATTTTCAAATTTCTTCCAAGACTTTCAGCCATAATAGTAAAAAAAAAAGGAGGAATAGGATCTCCCTATCTTAAACCTCTGGAGCTTTAAAAGAAAATCGAGGGAGATCCATTAACCATAATAGAGATAGAAGTAGTAGACACAAGCTGCTCCACCAACTGAAGAACCCTATTGCTAAACCCAAACGCCTTTAAAATTTTAAGCAAGAATTTCCATTCAACTCTATCATAGGCTTTCAAAATATCAAGCTTTAAGAGGAAAACTTTAGTATTTGATTCAACCAGGGAATGGATATTCTCATGCATTGTGACTATTGAATCAAGGATCTGTCTGCTAGCGACAAATCCATTCTATTGAGGTGAAATCAGAGTTGGCAAAAGAATTAAAAGTATGGAAGTCATAACCTTTGAGATGATTTTTCTTATAGAGTTACAAAGGCTGATGGGTCTGAAAGCATCAAAGTCCACCACTCTAGGCTTCTTAGGAATAAGAATCATAAAATTAGCATTCAACTCTTTTAGGAGACTTCTGGATCCAAAAAAATCTTTTACAACATTCACCACATCCTCTCCAACAATCTCCCAAAACCATTGAAAGAAGAACATAGGGAACCCATCGGGACCCAGAGCTTTACTCCCTTCAAAGGAAAAAACAACCTTCCTAACTTCCTAACTAGAGGGAATAGTAGTTAGCATAGAGTTATATTCCTGATTGATCACATTAGGTATAGCCTTTATCAAATGATCCTGATCATTTTGTTTATTTTCCTCATTCTCAAAAAGAATATTTTTGAAGAAGATAACAACATGCCTTCTGATATCCTCCTCCTCCTCATACAGGTGTTACCATCAACTTCAATATGAGAGATTATGTTAACCGCCCTATGTTTTGAGGCCGACATGTGAAAGTACCTAGTATTTTTGTCACCTGTAGATAACCATAAAGCTCTAGATCTTTGTCTCCAGAACTCCTCTTCTTTAGAAATGATGTTGTGCATCTTAATAAGGAGCTCGTTATCTTTTTCCTTAATATCATTCAAATATCCTTCCTTCTGGATTTTATATTGGATCTCCCCCAACTCCATCTGAAGATCAGATTTTATCCTAAAAATGTTACCAAAGGACTCTTTTTTCCATTTTTTAAAATTGAATTTAGCTTCCCTTAATTTTTTGGTCACTCTAAACATAGTTGTTCCAGAGATATTAATATTCCACCATTTCCTAATTTCTTCTTTAAAAGGAGGATGGGAAAGCCACATTTTTTCAACTCTGAAGGGGATATTTTTCTTTATCTTTAAAGGATCTGCAACAAAACTTATGGGGAAATAGTTAGATCCAATCCTAGAAATGGCTTTAAGAGAACAATAATAGTTTAAGAACCATTGATCAAAGATTAAAGTTCTATCTAATCTAACCTAGATTAGATCCATACCCTTTTTGCGATTTGACTAGGTATAGGAGGCACCCTGCAAATCCAGATGAATCAACGCTTGATTATTGATAAAATTCTGAAGATCCTCCTTACTTTCCGCATTGATCTAGGATCCTCCAAATTTTTCTTCATTTAGTAAGGGAGTGTTAAAGTATCCCATGAAAACCCAAGGCTCGCTGTTAAAAATCCTTCAGAAATCAGCCAACTCCAACCAAAAAGATTTTCTGATACCTTTTCCATTGGGAACATAGATGTTTGATTGAATCCAACTGAAATTATCCCTAATATGGGTGAATCTAGTAGCAATATGGTTCAATCCTTCCAAAATTGGATCCCCTTTGATTATGTGACTATTCTAGAAAGTGGCAATACCTCCTGAAGCACCATTTGAGTTATTGCCATGTATACTATAGTACTGAAATAGTTTCATCTTTTCCACTTTTTCTTTTGAAATTTTAGTGTCCTAAATAAGGAGAATATATGGCTTATGATCTCTAACAAAATTGCACAGTACATCCTGCTTATGGGGATTATTAAGTCCCCTGATATTCCATGACATGATCTCCATGATTTACCAAGGGAGTGGAGGCACTCCGGGATGGTTTTCTGAAAGCCATCTGCAATATCCTGAAAACTATTATGCTCTCTTGTCCATTTAGTAGATCTTTTTCCATGAGAGTTCTTTTTTGCTCCATAGTCTGCCTTGGCTTTTGACCTAGTAGAGATGCCACTTGGAGTATTCCATTGTTTATCTTTCTTCTTCTTTTTCTTGAATAAAACCTCCTCGAGCTATCATTATCTTGACTTTCTATCTCTTTACTAGATTCCCATTCCTTATTAGTTAGAAGTCTTTGCTCCCAGGGTAATGTGTCCATAATGCCATTCAAATGAAAGGTTGAATAGTCACCAGAAAGTTATGTAGTTTGGTCCTGATTATCATAGGAGTCCTTTACTAATTCCAAGGAATTAGGATCCGTAAAGGGATCTACACCCGAAGGAAAAAAACCTTCAGAGGAAGGGAGCATAAGAGGGATATTCAGCTCCAAGGACAGACCCTAGATAGGTGTGTCCTCCAATCTTGGATTCCCTTCTATATTCTCAGCTAGGATCGTCTCTTGGAATAAAGGACCAACATCCTGACTCTTCTTTTCTTCACCAACCACCTGCCCCACACTTCTTTTTCCTTAGTTGTCAAGGTGTCCTCAAAATCCTTAGGCTAGGGTTCCTGTGGAACCACACACTTACTTCCCATATCACAACTAGCCTCTTTTGAGATACCTTGAACATTAGACTCTTTATTCTCTAGGCTTTCCCCTTTTGATTTCTTTCTCCATACAGATTTTGAAGTTCCAGCTGGCTTCTCCTTTTCTTTGATGGTATTTAAAGGAAATTTCTTAGCCTAGTGCCCAAATTTTTTGCATTTGAAACAAGCAAAAGGGATAGTTTCAAACTCAATAGCCTGTGACCAGGAGCCAACTTCGAAAGAATCTCGATTGATGAAGGAAGGTCAACATTCTGAGAGACCCCCACACATATTCTTGCCAATACCAACCTCTTTCTAGCAGCTGTCATAGAGTCAATAGAAAGAAGCTCTCCAAAAGATTTTTCAATTCCATAAAAGAAATCTTCGTTCCAATACTCCAGGGGGAGACTTGGGAGTCTAAACCACACTGGGACATTCTCAAAATAGAATCTGAAAGGTCCAGATTTGAAGACCATTTTTTAAGAGCCAGGGAGGATTTCCCTATTACCCATGGACCGCCACTTCTTATAGCCAAGATATCCTCCTTGCAGGTGAATTCAAATGTAAAAAATCCCTTTGGGAGCGCCGCCACTAAATTTTTTTCCATAAGATCTCCATTTTTTTTGAAAAACTCCCTAACCACTTTAATGTTTGGTCTAGTGCCCATAAATTTACCCACCAGGGTTCTTTCCATTAAAGCAATGTTATGATCAATTAACAAATTTGGCACAAAAGTTGCAAACTTACCTTTCTCAGGGATATAGATATTTTTCACTAGAGGGAAAGATGAATTTCCATTTGGTTTAACCCCACACAGAGAGGCCCAAGGTTTACGATTGCCTCCATTTTAACCAGTGGTCCCCACCATGCCTTTAGTTTTTTCACTTTTTTGACCGATAGGGGAACCCATAGATTTAGCAACCAGAATATCCTTTCCTCTCAGGTCCACCAGAATTCTGTTTCCGAAATCTACTTCTTCTGGATCAGCCTCACCTTGCTTCTAACTCGAAACAAGCGCCGATCTCGCCTGCAATTTCTCAGATCCCGCTCTGCCTCCATTTCCAATGCTTTATTTTTCAAAATCCTTCTTTTCCCGCTCACCTCATGTTGCTTCCTACTAGATGCATCTATAATAATGTTTTCATTTCCTTTGATGTACTGAACACCAAGGGTAAACTCACGCAAAAGTTCAATTGATTGATATTGATAGGCATTCAAGTTTGGTTGTGTGAAGATATACTAAAGGTTACAATGATTAATATGTAACTCAAATTGATTTACCAAATGAAAGTGTATCCATTGCATAACTGCATGGGTGGCAACTACCAATTCTAAATAATGGGTAGAGTAATTTATATCATGGTCCTTGAGCTTTTGATTTCTTTATTTCTTAGGTTTAGACCCACCTTTGTCCTTGGGACTTCCCCAATCATGCAAGGAATCCTTTGAGCCCTTATCAATGTATTTCTGTCTCATTTCATATAAAAGCAAGGTAACAATAAGATCATCCATATTTCACATTATAACACTACTCATAGTAGAGATAATTAAAATTTCCCAAGATTTGGGTAAATAAAACACTAGTAAGATAAATTTGTCTACTTCCTCAATCTTAACATCTAATGAAGCTAGATGACTTAAAGTCAATTAAAAATAATTAAATATTCAACAGCAAAATCACCATCATCCACTTTAAAAGATTATAAACATTTTTTGAGCTAAAACTTATTAGTTATACTTTTTATTTGATAAATACCACCTATTCTCTTGCACAATGTAAATGTAGTGGTCCATTTTAAGACATTCAATAGGATGAGATCTACAACACAAAACCAATTGTTCCTTGATTTATTCTTGTCCAATATTTTCTAATATTGATAGAGATTTCATTAGACTTGTTGGCCCACAGTTGTTGTTGCACCAAAAGATCGACCTATTAATGCCCGATACAACTGCCAAATTTAACACATCCACGGGAGGCAGTTAGTCCATATCACGAATCCCAAAGGGAGCATTGACTATCTACCAACAAACTCCCCCTTAGCATTACTCGGGGGGATTCGAACTTGACACCTTTGGCTCTGATACCACTTGTTGGCCCACAGTTGTTGTTTCACCAAAAGATCAACCTGTTAATGTCTGATACAACTGCCAAAGTTAATAGATCCATGGGAGGCAGTTAGTGCATGTCATGAATCCTGAAGGGAGTGCTAACCATCTACCAACAAGACTTTCCTCCTTTTGCAAAAACCTTCAACTAATCCCTCTATTCAAAGAGATCCTCCATCTAAAACTTCTACAACTTATGCCTAGTTCCATTAAAATTTTCAGTCTTTGAACAGGAAGTGGAGGCCATGGTTTCAATCATTCATAAATTCACAAAACCACTCAAGTGAAATCTCCCATTATAGAAAAAACATCCTTAATATTTCAAGAAATGCACCACCTTCTCAAAACAACCAAGGTTCTAATATACAATAATATTAATAAGGGAAAATTACTACTAATGTAAGATTTTCAAAAGAGATAAAGTTTTCTTATAGTACCATTTTATTAACCATTAATAATATTTTTGACAAAATAAATTATTAAAATATAATATCTAAACACATGACATTGTATATATGTGGAGAAACACTTTCAAGAAAAAACTCCACCACTAATGTGAGCATAAGTCTATAATAATCTTTGAAAGACTATATAATCAAGGACTTATCTCCTTAATTAGATGAAATTATAGAAAAAAATTTGTACCTATAAATAGATCTTGTATCTAATGCATACAATTTATAGAGAAGAATTGAGAGGAAAATATAATTGCATTCTTAAAAATATAACACCCCAAAACCATGCAATGGATAAAAATTAAATCCTCAATGTGACCAATCAATGAATAGGTGAGAAAATGTGACTCAATAATATTTGACCTATGTGAAGAGTGTGAACACATCCCCAAAATTATAACTCTACTACGCATCCAACTACACCACATTTAGAGCTTACCAACATGCCAAGATTATCCACTTTCTCTCCTCATTACTAAGAATGTGAAAGTGGCATAAATAAAGTAAATTAAAATTAAAAATACCACTATCATGATCCATATATATTATTAATGCAACTACAACTAATATTTACTAACTTAAAAATAATAATAAAAAATAATAATATCCCACAACCACCTACATAGGTGTCCAAGTACCCATTCTGGGATGGTTGGATATCTAACATTAGACATTAAAATTTAAGTTGAATATCATGGTGAGAGGGTAAAATGTCTTTATTATTTACTTGATGAATTTCCAAAGTATTTAAATAGAGGAGAAATGAGTTGCTAACTAAAATTGCATAATCGATTAATTTATTAAACAATATAATATTATGACAATTACTATGCTAACATTCCCGCCTTATTACATTATATTCTTGCAAATTTACCCTCAAAACCTCAAATTTCACCTTACCGAAAGACCCCCCTTTAATGTTTACCTAACAAAAATAAAACATAGAACAAAACATGCTCATTACACAAAACAAATACAAATTCTTGAGAAGATTTTTGTTTGAAGAAAAAAATATTGTATTAGGTGGAAATCCATCAACCAACCTCATAAGCCTCAAAATGGTGTAGGTCCTAAGAAAAATTCTAAAGTTCATGGATTACTGGCTCCTTGAACTCTCAAATAATAGATCCCCCAAACTACTAGACATCAATCCATCTCTCCATCAAGTTGTCTCACAAACCTCAAAATGGTATAAATACCTAGATCAAAACTCCTAAAATATCTTAGAAATAATCCATATTGAGTTCATTGATCCCTTACCTATCCTCAAAAGAAAAAAAATTCTTTAATATATGCATTCTTTAATTTTGTCAACATAAAAAAAGGAAAGTAAACATAACATATGATTTTCATACAAAGCACCACCTCTAAGTGATCTAATCTAACTTGAGATGATGGAAAAATATCCATCCTCCAATTCTTTTGACCTCAAATGTAATCATATTACATTTTATCCATGTAATATTACATGTACACTTATTTGTAGGCCTCACTAGGTGTAGTAGCAATGGTGAGAATAAAAGTATTATATTTAACTATGTTTAAATGGAAAAATAATAGGTATTGGTTTCAGTTGATAATACACCCATTTACAAAGTGTTACAAAAAAAATTCACCAATATTCAAGTTTCTTGTTTCTTAATCCAATGTATAAGAAAATAATAAATCTTTCAAATATTTTAATGCCTTTTAACCTTATCACTCCAAAATCAAGAATAAAAATTTAAATGATTTTTTAAAAATTCAAAAACCTAAAAAATATTGTAAACCTTCTCCCCATGTTGAGTTGCTTTCTCATTTTTAACCATGCTTCTTGTGCTCTCTATGTTATATATTATTTTCTAACTAATTGTTTTTAATTCATGCCATCCTTCATAGTGAAATAAGTGTGGTGGAGAAAAAGTATCCCTTTTTCACACTTAATCTGGGAATAATTAATATGAATTTAATGTTGCCTTGATTTAGTGTTGTAATGTTTTTTACACATTCACATTAAGTTTAGGGCTTTTCTTAATAAAATAGATCTAATGGTGCCTTATTTAGGGTTTTTGTATTTGAAGTGTATATTTACACATTCACACTAATTTAGGGCTTTATTAATTAATTGAGGTTAATTTTCTTTAATTGGCCCCTTTAATTCAAGTCCAAGCCTAATTAATTGTAGATTCTGAGGGATAAAACCCAACATTCAAAAATTCCATTACACAACACTTAAATTTGGAAGGTGTGTGTCCTAGGTTACTGACCTAGGATCCATTCACCACCTAGTGAATGGGTCGTCACTATGTCCTATGACCTTGTTTTCACATAAAATTTAACATCTCCTAAAGTGTGTCCTAGTTAAGTGTGCTAGGACCCATTCACCACATGGTGAATGGGTCCTCACTTAACCCTAGGAAACCCCCTTGGAATAAGTTTTTGGCAATATTTTAATGATTTCAAATCCTAGATCTGATTTCAGCTTGTGTTATTTGTATTTCAGGAATTAAGAATAAGATAAGTAAAAGTATAAGGTTATTTCACATAGTTTCATCTAAGCAATTTTGTGAGCAAGTTTATGATCAAGAGTGTTTTCTTTCTTCATCATTTTTTGTAGCAATCAAGATCCATTTGTCATGTCAAAGTTATGTGGAGTAATGCATGTTTTTGGAGCTAATATGTTGATTTAGGTTTCATGATTCAATCAAGCATTCAAGGTATCATTGCAAGCAAAGATTCAAAGTCATGATCCACATCCACTGAAGCCATTTCATGCAAGTTGTAGACCTCCATTATCAAGGTTTATCAAAGGTTTGGTGAGTTGTGACATAAGCTTGTTCATTCATCATTCCTTCATGTTTATTGTTTCATCTCAAGGTTGAATTACTAGAACGGGGTTTGAAAAAGGAAAACCCCTATTCCCTAACAAACAAAATTTTTCTCTCTTTTGATGTGTGATTGCAGGTTTTAGGTTTAATATCAATTGGAGGGAAAATGTTGTCAAAGTTGTCACCTTTCTTACAAGATCATGGAAACTAAGCCATAAAATTTATTTTTAGGTTTTTGACAGTGCCCTAGTAGGATCTAGGAGTGTAGACATTGAAGAACAAAGCCCATAAATTGATTTTTCAGAACCCTAGCCAGGACCCATTTTCAATTTGGTGAATCATTCCTCATTGATGCCTGAAAAAGCACTTTTCCAATAGGTACACAATATTTGGCCCTCTTAAAACTTGACTTTTGATTAATATATTGGTTAGGTTTGAATTCTAACAATCAATTAAACATTATATCACACATATTGAATGAAATTAGGAGAAATAGGTGAGTCATTTTGTTTCATTTTCATGAACCTATTTTTCTATGTTTCATTTTGGTGAACCTAACTTGAATCAAACACACAACCTTTTGATTGTAGCAGAAGAATAACATGTAATTTTTTATGAAATTGAATGATTTAGAAACCTCCTCTAATTGCATGCAAGTGAAAAATTAAAAAATCACATTCTCTAAACATGAATTACCATCGCTTGAGATACAACATAAGAATGAGGTTTTAATGATAAAGGTGATTATTAATGAAACTCCAATTAGATGCACCCTTATAGACAATGGAGTAGGTCTTAATTTTTGGAGCATTGATCTCCTGATAAAATTGGAGTGGACAAGAGGTATATTCAACTTAATGTTGTTAATATTTGTGGCTTTGACAATGGTAATAGGCAACCATTAGGAGTGATCATGCATTAGCTATTGAGGTCAGACTTGTGATTTTTCCTACCCTATCCATATTATGCCAGGACCTCTTTCATCCAACCTTCTCCTAGGGAGACCATGGATTCATGATATGAAAGGAGTCATGTCTACTCTTTATTGTGCAATAAAATTTGAATACAACAACAAGATATACATGGTTGAAGTAGATGAAAAAAGTTATAAATCACAAGTTAAACATGATCATAACACTTCCAACTCCCCTAATTCTTTCATTGTAAACTCAAACGTAAAACCTATAAAAGTTGATGTTAATCCTAATTTTCTTTCACCTACAAGAAAAATATTTAGTGATGATTGGGACTTGTTATATTTTACACCTTTTTTCAATGAAGAATCCAAAATCTCACCCTCAAAGTCCAAAGAGTCATATACAAATGATTTATTTTCAAACACATGCTTTAGTGATGATTGGGGTTCATTAGAATTTATGCCCTCCTTTATGGGAGAGCACGAAGTCTGGCAATATACACCTAAATATACTTGTGTTTTATGTGCTCAAATTGGTTCTATGACAACACCATCACCCCATGGTGGTGATGGGGGCTCTTCAACTCCCATCCCTCATGAGAGGAAGATGCATAACTTTAAGAAAGTTAAAAAGGATTGGTGTTCTTGTGAAGAAGCCAATCATTCTCTAAAGCATAAAACTCCCTCATTTGAGTTGGAAGAATGTTTTGGTATTCAATACAAACCCCTTTCCAAGCATGGATATAATGAAAAAATTGAGCAAAATGATAGAAAAAAAGTGAAGTCTATACCATACTCTTTCAAGAAGATCTAGGTTTACCACCTCTATCTCCATGTTCATCTAAGGCTTTATCATGTATTGTGTGTATGACATCTTGTGCTAAGAAAGAAACATCCCCTACCATTGATCAAAAGAGTATCTTGTCGAGACTCCTCCAAAGTGAACACATGTTTTTGAAAAATAGCTGAGACTTGATCCACATCGAGTTGAACAAGAAATCAAGGCTTGATCCACCCCTTTTTATTTTTTTCTTTCTTTTATTATTTGACATTACATGTTTGCGTATCTTGTCTTATTGCTACATATCATACACCTTGTGTGTGTCCCTTTGTGCTTATGTTGGTTTTACATAGGATCTTGGATCCTAGGGTCTTGATCACCCTCCTTCATCTTTGTCATCATATAACATCTACATTGGTACACTTGGAAGTTGGACCCTCTTGAATGTATACTTTAATGTGAGTTTGAAGCAAGTTCTTCATCTCACTAAAGTGGGGGCTAAATGTAGTGTAGAAAAAAGTATCTCTTTTTCAAACTTAATTTCACCATTCACCACCTGGCGAATGGATCCTCACTAGGTTCTAGGACCCTATTTTTACATAAAATTTAACATCCCCCGAAGTCTGTCCTAGTTAAATGTGCTAAGACCCATTTTCCACATGGAAAATGGGTCCTCACTTAACCCTAGCGCCCCCCCTTGGAATATGTTTTTGGTGTTATTTTAATGATTTTAAATCCTAGATTTGATGTCGGCTTGTGTTATTTGAATTTCAAGAATTAATAATAAGATAAGTATAAATATAAGGTTATTTTGCATAGTTTCATCTAAGCAATTTGATGAGCAAGGTTATGATAGAAAGTTTTATGATCAAGAGTGATTTCAAGAGAATTCAAGGGAAGATTTCTTCATCATTTGTTGTAGAAATCAAGATCCATTCATCATGTCAAAGTTATGTGGTGTCATGCATGTTTTTGGAGCTAATATGTTGATATAGGTTTTATAATTCAATCAAGCATTCAAGGTATCATTTTAAGAAAAGATTCAAAACTTCAAGATCTACCTCCATTGAAGCCATTTAATGCAAGTTGCAAGCTTCCATTATCAAGGTTTATCAAAGGTTTGGTTAGTTGTGACATAAGCTTTTTCATTCATCATTCCTTCAGGTTTCATTGTTTCATCTCAAGGTTTAATTACCAAAATGAGGTTTGACCAAGGAAAACCCCTATTCCCTAATAAACAACATTTTTCTCTCCTTTGATGTGTGATTGTAGGTTTTAGGTTGAAGATCAATTAGAGTGAAAAATTTGTCAAAGTTGCAAATTGTCACCTTTCTTGCAAGATCACAAAAACTAAGCTACAAAATTTATTTCTCAATTTTTGACAGTACCCCACTAGGATTCAGGAGTGCAAACATTGAAGAACATAACCCAAAAATTGTTTTTCTTGAATCCTGGCTAGGACCCATTCACCACTGGGTGAATGAGTTCTCATTGAGGCCTTAAATAACACTTTTTCCAATAGGTACACAAAATTTGACCCTCTTAAAACCTACATTTTGATTAATATATTGGTTAGGTTTGATTTCTGATACTCAATTACACATTATAGCACACATATTGAATGCAATTAGGAGAAATAGGTGAATCATTTAATTTCATTTTGATGAACCTATTTTTCTATGTTTCAATAAGAAAGAGAGAAGGTGTGATTAAAGGATGGGATTTAAAAAATAAAGATGGTGGAAAATTCCTTATATAGTACTAGTAGATGATGCCACTAAAAATTAGCAAAAAATTATTTTTGCAATAGCAAATGAATTCACCTTATGCCCTTTCATGGTATCCTTAATCACACCTTTCAAACTTAACTATTTTCCCCTTCTCATCCACATGCCTAAATCTTTCATTATTTTCTAACATAATTTCCACAAGAAAAATATCACATCACTCTAATATCATAATGAGAGGATAATTTTTTTTAATATAATTATTTGATGAAATGCAAGAGTATTTATATAAAGGAGAAATGTAGTTAACTGAAACTGCATAACCAACAAACTATATAACTAAGTTATTAAATAATTATAATGCCTCTCGTTTTGTTGTCATTGTTGTGACACTCTTTTTATGTTGTGTTGTGTGCCTTGAGACTATATTGGTGGTTATTCACCAGTTTGATTTGGTTGGTTGACAGTTTAGTTTACTTGGATGATTATGAAACTATTTTCGGATGTTTATGTTATACTGATACATGGTGTTGATGTTGTGTTTGGATTTAACTAGTTATGTTTATCATCTAGATGTAGTACTATGTTGTTATGCAATTGATTAGTAATTGCTTTATGATATTTATGATGATGTGTTTACTAGTTGGAGTCTTGGTAAGAGGATGGTGTAGCATCGCTCGTTCGTGAGCACCCTGCTACGCTATGATTTCCTCTCATAGTGTGCTTGTGATTGGACATATATGTTGCTTGATGTCTAGTTTTATGTAGGATGCAAGTACTAAGCATCGACTCCACCTGCATTCTCAGGTTTGAGTGTGCCTTACAAATCCCAATGGGTATGATGTGGAAAAATGAAGTTGACAAGAAAGTTCCCCACCTAGTCTGTCACCCCATCATTGTGTTTGAAATGTGGTCCATTTGTAACCCCGTTTCTAGTTTGGTATCGTTCAATTTTGAATCGTTCATTTTAATTGTTTAATTAATGTTGCTTTAATTATTTGATGTAGTCGTTAGTTCTTTATGTTAAGTCTATTAATTGTCATTCATTTAATTGGTTTATTTTAACAACGTTCGTAAGTGTTATGTTGATTTAATTAAAGTATAAAATTAAATTATTAAATTAAATTAAGTGAATGTTGTTGATTAATTAATTATTAAATTAATTCGACAAGTTATGATGATTCAAATTATTATATATTATTATTTTATTAATGAAATAAAATATTAATGTATTTATTAATAATGTTCATCTTAAATTCAATTGTGATGGATAATGTTTAAATAAAATATTAATGGATATATTAAATTGGAGTTAAGTGATAATGTTAAATCATTAAAAAAGTAATTAAAAAGAAATTAAATTGGAAATATTTTGCATGCAAGTGCATGCGTAGTTTCAAACTGATAATGAGAAGGCAACTTGCCGATTTTTGTGTTTTAGTGATTCATCATTTGATTTTTATTTTTGAAAAATAAATATATTTTTTGGAATTGAAATTGGGAAAAAAGAAAAGAAGGGAAGTTAATTTTTGATTATTCAACAAGAAGTTGTGTCTACAAATATTTTCTTTCTATGTCATTTTAAAAGAAAAATACAGATTTTGAAAGTTGGCTTCTTCTAGATATCAGATCAAAGGATTGCGAAAGACCTTGGTTTGCATTCAATTTATCCAGCGCTAAAGTGTAGGAATCCATGTTGGAATTATTTTTCTCTTGTTCTCATTTATCTATAGATTTCCATTTTTCATCTGCTCCATAGTTTTATTCATTAAGCTTGCAGTGGTGAATCAATTTGTTTCAAATATATATTCTTCCTACCTTCTTTGATTGCTGCAAATTGGCATCTCTTAATTATTTTTCTAGCATGCAGCCACTGAAACTTTATGCCTTGGATTGAATTCAATTTTATTTTTCCTTTAGTTTCCATTCAATAGTTCGCTCTTTATTTAGTTGTTTTTTTATTGTTCTATATACCATACTCATGCAAATTTAGTAGAGACTCGATTTATCCTTTCCTAGTTGCTTTTCCTAGTTGGTTCAACGGGGAATCATTTTACTCGATTCGTTCACATTTGTTTTGCTAGCCACCATTGTGGTATTTTCTTGGTATTCAAATGGTCACTTGTCTTCATTTTTTCTTCCTTTTAATGGAGTGGGTCGACCTCTCTGTAGGAATTGGATATTTGACCCATATGCATTCTATTAGCATTCTTAAGTGTATTGTCCCATGTAGTAGGTTGACTTTGTTATGGTAGGAGGTTGTGGTGATTCAACTATGAGGGGAATTCCTGATCATGCTTCTAGTATTGGTGCCACCCTTGTGGTAATTATTGTTTTCTAACCATTCATTCCTATTCAATAACTAGTCTTGCAGCCTCTATCCCAATTCATTCATTTTGTAGTTAGCATCTGTATGGTGTCAGGTTTTATCTTCTGTCATAGACCAACCACCTTATGCATGGGATTTGATCTTCCTGAGGGATCATGCTAGGAATTATGCATGTTGAAATCGACTGGAATGGTATAGCGCCCAACGTATACTTTAGATGTTTACTTGCTTTCATCATCATGTTGCCTTATTGTTTATGTTTATTGAACTTCCATTTGGGCGTTAGTGTCAATCTTGCAAGCTTGGACTCATTCAATCTGTGTGCATTTTTATTTAATTTACTTTTGGTAGCTTTAAGTGGAAGTAGAATTTGATTCATATGCATCTTGATAGGCATACTACCACTATGCTAGGATTTCATTTATTTCTTCCGATGATATCAATTTCTCCAAAATCCTTAATATAGTTTGTTTTCTTGTATCATAAAGATCTATAGATTTTTGGTTGATGATGCATATATTTGTCTGTATGGCATCCAACTATGTCAAGGCTTTGGTTCTAATTTTCTGTAGAAATAATGTTAATTGTCTTTGTTTTGGTAATAATGTGTATAGTTATATATGTGTTTAAGGGGGGTCGTGTAATCGGTTGTAGATGTATATATATATATATATGTATGTATGTATGTATGTATGTATAAGCAATTATAATGACACACACACACACACATATATAGATATGTATAATTATATATATACATATCTCATGTCTTATACAATACAGAGAAACTTGTGAATAAAATGTGTTTTAGATTATGTTTACATAAATTTCTTTGAGTATTTAAATATTTTTGCAATGAACATAATTAAAATGTAAATTATCTACTTAGATGTTCCTTGGAATTACTACCTTGAGGGCATTGTGAAATGAAAGATTGATTTCAATGGTTCCCTGAAGTTGTATTCTTCTTGTATTAAATTTTTGGTTTAAGGGTCTTTATGTAATGACTTTGATGTAGTCATGTTATGAGTTTTCTTTGGGAACCTGAAGTGTTTGTGTACCCTTAGTTGGGAGTTTATGGTAGTTGAGGTTATAGGCTTCTAGAGGCAATGGGAAACTTGTTTTATGATGGAAATTCCATGGTTGAATCTTTGTGAATCGTTTGATCTTATTTCTAATTTGAAGCTCTTGTGGATGTTACCTTGTATCATGGTTTTTCCTTGTGATATGGCTTTTGGGTGAGAAGGTTCATGCCTCACATTTGTGCTTGGTTTTATGGTTCTTTTGGTGCTTGTGCAATTTGGTACACCCCTTGTTGTTTATGGTTTGTTTTGGTGCTACTAGGGAAAGTGGCTCTTCATGGGGGCCGACACACAAAGGGGCGGCTTGGGTGATCCATGGAAGAGTTTCCTTAACAGTGATAACCTAATAAAATTAACTAGTGGGTTTGGGTAGGATCACACTAAACAAGATAAATAAGATGCCTCGCCCATGTTGTTAGTGCTTTTGCAGACTAAGGGTGGGTTGAGAAGGCCATGTTCGGCAAGATCACTACCTTGTCCTCACAAAAGGTTAGTGATCCCGCATGTGTCACCCTATTGGGCCAACACCTAGTGAGAGGCAACTTGGATAACCATAGATGGGGACTGAAACCTAGTGAGAGGCATCCTAGATAACCCATAGTAGGGAAATGCGATGACACTCTTCCTATAATATCCCTGGTTATTTTATTGATTTTGTGAGCCTCTAAAAGTAGTCATTTTGATGTTGTGATTAACCATGTTTCTTGTTACTCTTATGTTGTTGAGTCTTGAATCCTTTCCGCTTGACTATTCTTTGTCGTGGGTTTTTCTTGTCATCTCCTAGCACTGGGGGTGGGCCTTCAGTTCCACATGGTTGGGTGGAACGTGCTTTGCACCCCATTGGGTTCCTAGATGGTGTTCATGAAGTGCAGAGATTGTACTGATGCAGTTGATCTAGAGCTTCACCAAAGTATAGTTGTATTGTGTTCACTCAACTGTTTATCTCTTGTCATTGATGTATTATTCCCACTATGTGTCAGGAAGCACTGATGTGCATATGTAATCTTGAAACGATGTAATTTCATATCTTAACTGTGATGTACATGTATATTCTGATTTGATCATTGTAATGTATATATATATACTTTTGATTATATTATGTGTTCATATATGGATGTTCCTCATTGATGTAATGTAATGGATGTATGATCATTGTATACTTATCCTATATTATGGCTTTGCAATGTAATATTGGGACTCAATAATCATCGTTATGGAATGGTTTTATGTTTAGTAATGTAGTCATGTGTACCCCAGAGGACATTGTAGATATTGTATATGTATAATTGCTTCACATGTGTTGTATGTTAATGTACATCTTATGTTAGTTTACTTTTAAAAAAAATTGTGCTATAATTTGTTAGTTTTAGTTGTCCTCTGGGGTTTGTGCGGCATGGAATTACAATAATGTAATATTATGAACTACTACACTAATACACAATATAATTATTATGAGGAGTTTGGCTTAGGCTCTACTACTATGGAGACCTAGGCTATTTAGAAGGGACCCCTATTGTTCGAGGAGAAGCTCCACTTCCTGGCTAAGGAGTGGCAGGAAATTAATCGTCTTGGGCTTTTGGGAGATTCGTAACTATTTCGATCCCCTTCTAGTTTTGTTCTATCTACATCTTTGTTATTTTTTTTAGTTGCTTAGTGTTGTTTCTTTTTTTCTTTTTTGGGTGTTATGAACTACTACACTAATACGCAATATAATTATGAGAGTTTGGCTTAGGGTCTACTACCATGGAGACCTAGGCTATTTAGAAGGACCCTATTGT
Organism: Sequoia sempervirens; assembly: GCA_007258455.2. Taxonomy (NCBI): domain Eukaryota; kingdom Viridiplantae; phylum Streptophyta; class Pinopsida; order Cupressales; family Cupressaceae; genus Sequoia; species Sequoia sempervirens. The sequence continues at coordinate 2,242 of VDFB02029587.1, read as the reverse complement.
TCGAGGGAGCTCACTTCCTGGATAGGAGTGGCAGGAAATTAATCATCTTGGGCTTTTGGGAGATTAGGCTAACTGTTGATCCCCTTCTAGTTTTGTTCTATCTACATCTTTGTTACTTTTTTAGTCCTTAGTGTTGTTTCTTTTGTTTTGTTTTGGGTGTGTTTCACTTCTTGTGAGCCTTGTTTATGATGGTTGTTTTGTTTATAAACAATTAGTAATCTCTCTAAAATGCTTCAGGATAGATCTAAGAGTAGAAGGTGTTGAGAGATTGCTTTTCCACTGTCTTAATCTAATAAAAAAAATGAAATTAGACTTATAAATATAACACCATTTTTCCTACCATACTTATTTCACTAAATTGTTTTCTAAAAGATATCCAAAATACATGTTCAATGTTCTTCATTTTTTATAGTTCATGAATTAAATTTAGGAGGCTTGAAAATTATGGAGATGATAACCCAAACCCATTTATTATATTTGGAATTGATAAATATCATTAACTAGTGAATCTATCCACTACCATATTAACCATTTTAATATTCCTCTTTCCTTATACATATATTATTTTACTAGAATGTATAGTATTTCTAGTCTTCCTTTGTAATGATGATAGTGGAAGAATCCAAATAATTACTCTTCCCAATTGGGCATATGTATTATTTAATTCTTTTTTTTTTTTGACTTTATTGAGATATTCTTGTTGATGGTCAGAATAGCACAACAACAGTTAAACATAATATCACTATTCTGCTCTCTTGAAAGAGAAAGAATAACACATGGATATCTAACTCCCAAGGTCTTGGTAATTGGTTCTCGATTGTGCTGATTTCACTCAGTGTTTGATGTGAACTATAATGTTCAAGGGGCCTGCTGGTGTTGAGCTTGTGGATTGTTCTAAGATCAAGCATAAATTCAAACCTACTTTAATTGGGGTTTTTTAAAGAAACAAAAAAAAGATAGATCAAAGCTTGGAACTAAAGAGGATAATAATTCATCCAACTTAACTAGACTTGTTACCTTTCTAGGAATTGCTAACTAAAACTGGAGAACAAAATCAACTTGTGATTAACACACAGTTTCATTCATTCATAGTGCTAACTTCAACAACAAATTGTAACTTACCACTTAAACAAAACATAAAATAAGATTTCATTCCTTGAAAGATTTGCAAATCAAATGATTAACCTAAGATAAATACCATTCTGAAACACAATATGAAGTAGATTTGAATCTGGTTGCTTCTACTATTGGTGAAACAGATAAGCAACATTTACAACTCTAGCACAATCACCAGTGTACATAAAACCTATGTCTTCAGATTGTTTCCATCTATTCTAAGACAACCAGAAGGATAAATTACTTCCTTCTATCGAATCTAACTCCTACTCTATTGCTACTCTTAAGTTTCTCTTACTTCTTATAAAATTACTACTGTTCAAAATCTATATCTCTATGTCTCTATGTCTCTGAACCTCTTTTACAAAGAGGCAAAAAATGCCATATATGTATAGAATGTACCAAAAAGAATGTGCTAGCCCTTGTTTTAGGGTTTATAAAATATTAGTTTGTTACAGGAGGGTCAACCCTCAGATCTTTTTGGAATGAAGTTAATGCTGAATTCAATTGCATCCTTCATGTCCATGTCGGTGAAAGATTGCTTCGGGGATGACCTCTAGATCTTTTGCAACTATGGCATTTACTTATGGCCCCTGTGTCCACCTTCAAAATTCCATTAGAGCCGCTTTGAATGCCTTGGAGCATCACCATTAATATCAATCTTCCTTTTTCCAATAGGCCTCACAGCTATCACTTAGACTCGTGGCCTTTTCTCCCCTCGGCTTCCTAGTGCTCAAGATCTTTCTGCAAGTTGACCTCTTCTGGAAGCAGCATCAAATTTTCCCCCTGGATCTTCATAGACAACACCCATGGATACAAAGCTAATCCATCTCTTTATTCACAGAGCAGATCCATGACGCACACATTTTGTTGATCTTCCTCACAGGGGTAGTCAATCAGTCAAACTGTCCAGGGTTCACCTTTAATTCTCTCTGATTGGTTGAACACATGCCACATAAGCTTCTCGGGTGGTCAAAAGTTGTTCACATCAAATTTCATGTCAGTGAGACACTAATTGTGTCTCCCCAATGTAATCATACCTCCTAGCAGCTATCGACAAGACATATGACGATCGACAAGACTTCATAGCGAGTGGCCAGAGTCATATCAATATCCACAATGGTCG
>VDFB02029586.1:0-11032 GCA_007258455.2 Sequoia sempervirens | reverse complement strand
AAATAAAGGTGTGGTTTCACATAAAACTATGTAGATGTGCCTCAAGATGATGCACAAGCATCGAGGGATGAAACAAAAGCATTATTTGACATTCTAAAATGGTTTTTGGATATTTTTAGCAAGATATTACCAAACAAAAACACACATTGGTAGACTTGACTATCAAGGTGATAAGGATAATTGGATTCACTAGTTTCACACATGAAAACATGTTAAGCCTAATAGTGCAATCCTAGAATTAGTCAAGTAAGTGTGTTAACTCAATGTGGGACCACTAGCTAAAGGCTAATATCTCAATATTGTTGTGAAAAAGGTCTCTTTCAAGAGTCAATAACTAGAGATCTAGTAGCACAAGGGCTCATCTTTTCTCTTTCCTTGGAGATCCTAAGACCTTACCCAAAGAGCTTCTACCTCTACTCATGTAGAGACATGATGAGTAACTTTGGGCATGATAGTATACCATGCACCACACTAAGTAATCTTCTAAAGGTCTTAAAGGCTTCTAAATACAATTTTTTTAGTGGATTTATGAATAATGAGCTTGTTTGATAGTGCCCAATATTAAGAGGGTCTCTCCTTCTTTGATTGAACCTAACAAGTCTCAACGAATCAAGGGTATTGTGGCTTGTCTTGAATGAAACTAGCCACACTTTGAGGTAAAATAAATCTCCCCCTTTTGTATACCCCACTAAAAACATGTTTGACGTAATTCTTGAGGTGATCAAATCCCAAAACAAATCTCCTACTGGGAAAGACTATACTAGGTGCTTTTGATCACCCATGATCACATAAAGCACAAGGAGAGAGCATACAAACTAATAAGCCTTGACATGACAATTAGAACATAAAATAAATTAAAATATGTAAGATTTCTAATGTCCAAGATCACACTAAGTGCAAGGAGAGAGAATACATCTACACACCCTTCTAAACATGGCAAACAATGTTTATTAACCCAGTAAACTACTTTAGATGCCTATATTAGTGAGAAATAAAGCCTTGAACCAATGAATTAGAAGTATTAATATTGATGATAATAATATTGGGCATGCTTTACACCACTTGTTAGTTGCTAAAAAATGAAGGTTAGATGTCAAAAGAGCTAAAAAACCCTATAAATTGAAAATTGAAACAAAAGAACAATTTTACCAAATAAAGGTGTCATTTTATGCAACAAAAGTACAAATTTATGATGCATAGATTTTACTTTGTAAAACAAAGACGTGGTTTAAGAGATAGGGCCTCAAAATAAGCTTTGGAATCTAAAAAATCAAGTTTTTCACCAACCTAGTTGAGAAACCTCTAAGATAAGACTATGACACACTAGAAAGCACATAGATCCTGCCAAAATATGTTAGATTGTATGCTAAGAAGGTATAAAAATTAAACAAACCCTAAATTTCCTAGAAAAATTCAATGAAACCCCAGTTTGACAAAACCTTAGGAACCCTAATTTTTGTAAGAAAATAATGAAACAAACTACCAAAATAAAGTGTTAGAATGATGATATCCTATAAAAAAAGGAATCAAAGGCCAAAAAAACCCTATGTAAAGCTCAAAATGATACAATCCAAAGCTAAGGAAAAAACACGATTTTGGGTGACAAAAGTGTAGCTTCGAAGAATAGAGGTGCCTTTCTATGAAACAAAGGTGCAACTTTATGCTACAAAGGTGCCTTTATGTGAAATGGAGGTTCAAATGCTTAGTTTGGGACCTAAAAATGCTTTTTGCATCACAAAAAACTCACAAAAAGAGGTTAAAAAGGGATGTGGGTCCCATTGGGGTGCCAAAATGAGGATGAGAAAAATATTGAGGGTAGTAAAATGGAAGATAAATAAATACAAAGCACAATACCTTAATCTAGAATATTTAATTCACTCCTTGATGAGAGGAAATGGAGTGCACCCTTATTCCATTTAGTTTTCTCTTTGATGTCAATAGTATGTGGATTGCTTAATACTCTAGCATAAGCTCAATATGATTGTAGGATAAGAGATAAAAATAGCGGCATGAGGGTATGGTAGTAGATTCTAGATGTGTAAATGAAGGATTAGATCCTCTAGATATAAATTTTCGAAGAGGTAAAATCAATGGCTAGAAATGATTGATGATGAATGGCTAAGATTGAACGAGGGTCAGTGTTTGGATCAATGATGTAGTCATGTGACAAGTGGCACATGATGTATATGATATAGGTTTAGGATTGGGATAAGGACAAAAACCTTATGGGAATGGATAAGATTAAAGGTTTAGATGAGATGAGTGGATAAGATGAAAAGTTATTTCAACTTTTGGGGAGGTGTTTAAATTCAATAAATATAGACAAGGAGTTAGTTAGACATGTGGGGGGGACACTTGTCACGTGATGAGAAATTTATATTATGATCCATGTGAACAAGATATAGGGCTACGATTAGATGGACAAGAATAGAGGATAAAGGGGAATTAACTAAATAAATATATTTTTTAGTTTATTAATGAGATTGTGTTGAAGGGAAAATAATTAAATAAAAAGTAAATATTTATTTAATTAAATTATTAGGATAAAAATGGCAAAGGATTAACATAATTAAATAAATAATCAATATTTATTTAATTAAAGGCTTAGGATAGGCTAAAATTAGGTGTGATTGGATAAGATCGGATTTTAGGTATCTACACAAGTGAATCCCTATAGAAATTAAATAAAAAATAGTCATACATTAAACATTTCCTTTGTAGGTTTGTAATATGTATGCCCTTAGGACTAAAAATTTAACATATAAGTTTTATCACACCCATTGAGCAACACTTTGCTATATAATATTACCGAGGGCAACCCAACAACACACAATAATAGTCTATTGTTATGATCTTGCTTGATACTTTATCTTCATACACACCTATCTTGAAATTAAACTTACATTGCGTATTCACTAGCAATGGTGTCCCTTTAGCATCCAATATACATTATATGAATTTATATACTCAATCCTTTTGAGGATAATTTTCTCTATTGGTTGCAATAAAAAATTATATGTTTCCACTATATACAATCATCTTGCAACACTTAACTCTCGACTTTTAGATGGTCTTGAACAAATTATTCTTGTACACTAGCACACTTTTCTCCTTCACTGCTTTACATGTGCACTTAATCATAAACACTTTTTAACACTCTAGATCTTCCATACTATTGATTGATGAACTATTCCATGTACTACCTTTTGGTAACATGATTTCTCACCACTATTTTTACACCTTTTAAATATATTTGAAATAAACCACCACCTCATTTATATCCTCTTATTCGAATGGATTCTTCTCTCGTTTGTGTGTTCTCTTGAATAAGTGAGGTACTCACTTATCCTTCATATGCTTGTGTTTGCTTTGTCATGTAATCTCACACCTCCTCTTCTAAACACAAACTTCCCCTTTTCTCATGTGATGCTTTGTTGTTTTTTTTATAATGTTTTTTTTATATTTGGTGCACACTAATAGGCTTATTCTACTAACTTTAAACTTGTCATTTTTAACTTGTATTGAATGAAAATTCACAATCTATTTACACAACTCAAGAATTTATTTTCATCATAGTCCATGTGACTAGCATGAATTATCAATTAGTAAAACTCCTTGATATAGTCTTTTATAGTCATCTCCTTTTATATTAGGTTCAACAAATTTCTAGCATATTTATATTGTAATTTACGAGCAAAAAACTTTGCCCTCAATTGATGACCATTTTGTTCCAAGATCCAATTTTCTCCTTTCCTTGTCATTTTTATCCTTGTAGGTATGATTTTATTATAGTGATTAACGCCCCTTCAACTTGGTGTATCATCCTCTTAGGGTATTGTATGGATCTATAATCAAGATATTCTTATCCAACTCAACTATCTAATGAATGAGATATTTTAAACATAAAATTCCCCAGTGATTTAAGATGCCTATGTATAGTTTGCCACCTATCTTGGAGATGGACCTTGACAATCTACCCTTAATCAGGTTAAGTGATAAATCTCATATGGATTCACACTTCAAGTTCTTCACCATCACTTGATTTTGCACACTTTTCTCTTTGTTAAGCATTATCCATAGATTCCAATCTTTTGTAGATGTATCTCATCACATTCTTTATATTTTCCACTCTTAGAACTCTAATTCTTCCTCCTTGTCTAATGAGAAGAATCCCTCTATTCCCCTTTATTTCCTCAAATAACTTTTTACACACTCACTACATCTTCTACCAATGACATTTTATGTTGGAAGATGCCTATAACCATATTTGTAGACATGGAAGATGAAACTCAATCATGGATTGAAAACCCTACGTTGATACCAAATGATGTTTCTCTCGACACCACTCTAGAAGGAAAAATCCTCATTTTGATATTGGATGATGCATTCATGGTTAGAGGTCTCAATCAAGGGATGTCTTAAATCATGCAACCCTTAAAATTACATAACAAATAAAACAACAGAATAAACGTGAAATAATATATATATTTTTGATCAGTAATCACTTTTGACTGGAGCTTTGAACCAGTGAGGCCACATTCAGGGGACCTCATCCCCGATAGTCTTTTGCTCTTCCCCCTCTGATCCTCCTCCTTGCTATTTCCCTTGCTCCTCTCCTTCTCAACTTTTTCGCTTCCACCTTCCTCCCTCCTTGCCCCACCATTCCTCCTGTACCTCTTCTTCTTCCCTTTCCCTCTCAACTCCTTCCTCCTTCTTTCTCCACCATTCCACTATTTTTCTTCCCATCCTCCCACAACCTCCTTCTCTCCTCTCTACCTCTTCTTCATCTCCTTCTTCCCTCCTTCCTCCTTACTCCCCCCTTAATCCTCTCTCCCTTTCACCTCCTTCTCTCATCTACCTCCACTCTACTCTGCTGCCACCTACAACCTTTGCATCTCCCTCCCACCTCCTACCTTTGAGCTTCTCCTCAAGCCCTCACCATCTGTAGCCACCAACCTCCTCTGTCGGGCACCTACACACTAGCAATATTGATCATCATTCTCCTGTACACCTTCCTACCACCTTTGGCTCCACAACCGGATTCATAGTGTCCTCTGACAACCTCCATTGTCAATTGCTTCTTTCTTCCCAACACTTATGCCTACCTTTTAACCCTACCATCAATGTCTTCTCCTATCACTGCCATGCCTAAATCGAGCACACATGGGTCTCGAGTAGGCTCGAACCCAAGGCCTCCCATGTGAGAGGCTCGTAGCTAACCACTGCGTTGTGGGGTCATCCCTGTGAAATCATATATTTTATTACAATTTCTCAAGTAGAAGATTTACAAAGATTGTAACGTGATTCATAGAAGGATATCTACAACAAATAAAATACAAATATCACATATATAGAATTTGAATGAATCCAACTAAATGATTCATTGATCACAAGATTAGCTCTATAAACAATTAATCTAGCACCAAAGTAATACCAACCTCCACTAAAAACATTCAAAATTATCTACCCCGTTGACTCCATACAATACAAACAATTCCCATTGATGAAGAGAGAAGAAGCAGTTAATGATGATTGAATGATTAATTAACTTCGCTAACCATTCATCCAATATTGATGCATTGTTTGATATGAGACACTATCCACCTTCTTGGGAGTGTACATAACAACAAGGATCAAACAAAATCTCACCAACTAATAGATCATGCCATCGTGAAACACCATTGTACACAAAGGGCAAGGTACTTTTATGTACAAGTCTCCCTTTGTATGCATGCTATCAATGCACAAAATTATGGTATGTGAAATATTTCACAAAAGAAATTTATTTTGTAAGACTATATTTGTGCCTAGATGCTTTTGCCTCATAGGATAAAGCCCACATGAGAAGTACGTAGAAGGGGCATGATGCCAACATCTTGTACTTAGATCTTGGCCTTGGATAAATGTATATAGTAAAAAAATCTTGGTAAATGTATATGGTGAGGAGAGTGCTAAGGTCCAAACCTTTCCACATTGACCATTTAAAAGGTACACCTGAATTGATACAATGTGTATTGAGAATTTTCTAGAATTCATTTATTGGTAATTTATTGAATGACATAAATTTGTAACTTTATTTAAGGAACACTAAGTCAGTACACAAGGAAAAAAATGAGGTTATCGTCCAATAAAGGACCATTAGCTAAATATTTGTAGATGTTGCAACCTTTTGAAAACAATTGATGAACCTTGATTTTATTTGGTTGAATGGGCATTTATATTAGTTGTAAAGGTCTTAAATAAAATACACTATCACCAAAAGAGGCAGTTGGAGATAGTCAAATGCTAAAGTCTAGGGAAGATAGAGCCTTCTACATATCTAAAGAGGAATAAAGTTGCTAGGTAATAAGAGCCTTAGAACCATAATGGTCAATTAGTTTCCACACATCTATATTTTCATGCCCATTAGGAATATGCTCCTAGCTACTAGGAGTACCATTAAGTTTATCCTAATTAGTTTGCACTTCCTTAGGAAATTGAGAAGCTTACTGTTGGTTAGAGAAATGGCCAAGGTGAGCCAAGGGAATTCACCATTGTTTGACCATCTTGTAGCTCCTCTAGAGTGGTGTCAGGGAGAAGGTGAATGTTGGCGAGAGGAATGAGACCCATTGTGAGCATTGTGATCATGGGCTCTATGTTGAGAAGCATAAGAATAATCAATTCCATAAGTATCTCAACTTTTTCCACATCGTGCCTTTGAGGGGATTGGGTAGTATTTGAAGGAGGGGGAAGTCAATGGTATTGTAGCAATCATACAAGGAGTATGTATTATAAATTTTAATTTCTTTTTAAAAAGTTAAAATTTAAGTGGAAGTGGGAAATTGTAGAATTTGCGTGCAAATAAAATGGTAATTTTTTTTAGAAATAAGGACTTCAAAATTTCACACAAATAGACATAAAAAGTTCCCAAAGAAACAATCCCATGCACAAGACTCCAAAATCTATAATTATGGAGTGTTAGGTCCTATTAGATAAGGAAAAACTTGTAGAGGTTAAATTAGAATCTTATATTTGAAAATATGGGCTCATACTATTTGACACTTATTTTTTAGTGGTTGCCTATAGCATGTGGTTGGATATTACACCAACCAACATAGGGGATTTTTAGCCATTTGGTATCATTTGAAGGCACACCAATTAATTTTAGGTAGATTTTTGGACGATTTTTTTCCTTTTCTTTTATGTTTATGATGTTGAGATACATTATTATAGTTTTTTAATAAATCATGAGATCACTAACTTCCTAAATATTTTCAACAAATTTTTATAACATTAATCATTAACTTCTCTTATTAAAAACTCATAAATTTCTTCAACAACACATGCTAATTCTTTCTAAGTAACTTTTGTTCATAAAACAATAACTTAAATTGGTAGAGAAGATTTTAGCCATTGTCCTTAATCCCAACTTAAATAATCCTTCCAAATGCTAACTTTTGTTGCTATACGAAACTAAATTTGAACACAAATATGGAAATCTGAGCCTCGTGATAGTCAAAACCAAATCCTAGATTCTACATATATGTTTAACGCCAAAATGGAATACTCGACCTACCCCCTTAAGGGCTAAATCTTTATTTTGTAAGAAAAAAAGATTATTAGAGTGCCTATAGATGCAATTTTTTCATATATATATATATAGGGTATCCCCGCGACCTCCCGCCCAGCGACACCTAGAGGCGAGACTCAATTCTATAGGAATATTGTGAGAGGGGGCATTTTAACTTATAAAATATAATTCATTCTCCGCTACCTAATTACTAAACTAATGCCATAAAATTACATTGAAATCCCGCTTTGAGGTGTAAGGGAAACCGAGATGTAAGACCGCTTTCAAAATTTGAATGAAGCGCCATTTTGGACGGTTTACGTTCACCAAAATCACACTTTACACCAACGGCCGAGATTGCACGTACGCTATTAATCCGTGGCAAAAGAAATCCACTAATAGAAGGACAAACAACTTTCTCTATTTAACAGACCAGAATCCTTCTGTAACATGCACCGAGTCTTCAAGCTTTGTTTGCTCCTGATCTAGAAAAGATTAAATTTTGAGTTCTGGTTTTGTGTTGATTGCATCCATGGCACCCAAGGGAGAGAAGAAGCCTGTGGCTGAGAAGAAGCCCATTGCCGAGAAGTCTCCTGCACCTGCTAAGAAGGCTCCCAAGGCCGAGAAGAAGCTGCCCAAGGAAGGAGATAAGAAGGGCAAGAAGAAGCATAAGAAGAGCGTTGAAACCTACAAGATCTACATTTTCAAGGTTCTGAAGCAGGTGCACCCTGACATTGGAGTCTCCAGCAAGGCCATGGGCATCATGAACAGTTTCATCAATGATATATTTGAGAAGTTGGCCAGCGAATCTTCCAGATTGGCCCGCTACAACAAAAAACCCACCATCACATCTCGGGAGATCCAGACTGCTGTGAGGCTTGTTCTTCCTGGAGAACTTGCAAAGCATGCGGTTTCTGAGGGGACTAAGGCCGTCACCAAGTTTACAAGCGCTTAGTGTTGGTCGTTTGGGGTCAATTGAATCAAATGGTGTCTTTAGACACCACTTATAGTCTATGGAATTGGGTTATGAGCTCTTCTCTGTCTTTCTTGTTCTTGATATTAGGATATCATTACGAAGTGTTGGTCTTGCTTAAGCTTTTTGTTCGAATTTGATTGGTATTGTTGTTATGCCAGATGCCTGATTACAGGAGGGGAGGCAATGGCAGAAACTAACAGAGTAGATGGGGAATAAATTTGAGAGGTTTATAAAATAGAATAGAAGAAATCGAATGCTACCAGTGGTAAGATAATCAAATCGCCATGTATACTGAGCAAATTGCCATAATAAAAAATTCTAAGAACAGATTTGCAGTATAGATGCTTGTTTTGAGTGTTATTTGATTGCTTTGATTCGATAATTTAAGTATTTCGTTCTAAGTGTGAATTCAGATATAATTGTTCTATGATATCAGATTTTAACAATTTATAATGTCGATTGTTGTCGATTCTGAATGCAAGAACTCACACCTTTGATTCCAAAAGCAGATAAGATCTGTGTTTATCATTTTAAAAATTTGATATTAGGTCTAATTACTAAGTGTTTGTCTGGCTTAAGATTTTGTTTGAATCTGCTTTGCATTGTTGTTCAAAAAGCAGTTCTAAGATTTGTAAGCTGGGCTCATCTTAAAATTTGATTATAGTACTAATTGTTGTCAATTTCTGGTTCCAAAAACAGTTATAAAATCTGTAAGCATGATTTTCAAAAATTTGAATACATGGGTCTTGTGCAACCTTAAATGTGCCCAAAACAAATTTTCTAGAAAGGTGCCACAGTGATTAGCAGAACCAAACTCTTGTCTGACAAACTTAATAGTGTGCCAAAATTTTGTGCACATTTCTGACCACTTTCTCCATTTTATAGATATTTTGTTGTTTAAATGTGTAAGCTTCCTCAATCAAATCCTTTATCATTTGTGTACATAGTTTTCACTCTCTTATAGAATATGATTTCTACCTCTCTAGGCACCTATTATATTGCATTTAAATGCCTAAACGAGGCATCCAAAATGGTTACATATACCAAATCCTCTACCTTGGAAGTTTTCCAACTTAACCCATGACAAATTGTAACCTACTTACTAACTTTTCAAAATAGGTGGCTAGTTTGTCCTTTCTCTTTAGGTTGTTTTTGTCTTCGTGTACAACATATTATGGTAAAATAATAGCCATGCAAAAATTATTACTAGTGTACTAACAATCCAATGGGAATTTGGATGCCTAGATTGTTCCATAACCTCTTAGATGTTTTCTTGGTAAAAAGTAACTTCCTATCGATAAATAATTAACTATTACCCCTAGTAAAAAGTTATTGATCATACTAATTTTTTTATATATGATGAATTCCCCATCCCTCATGAGTGCATTTACAAACAAGATTTAGAATAATTAAATACATAGGATTTACAATGTTGATGCCACCTTAATCCTAACATTCTCCCACTTGACATGATACATTGTAAATACATTCATACGAAGAACATTTACAACATTCTCTTGACCCATAACCTCCTTGCAACATAAGTAAATACATTTAGTTTGACCTTGTATCTATAATAAGTCAAAATTATGTTATTTTCATGAAAGATTAAGCACAAATTTAGACTAACATATCAATGGTTAGTCTAAATTTAGACTAACCATTACTAGAAATTTAATAGTGTATTGAAAATGAACTAAACTTTGCCATCAAAATTGTGTTATTGATTTTAAACAAATCAAATAGGTTAAATTGTTTGAACATGAAAGTAGTTTGAATACATATACACTTTAGTTTGCATTTTTTAGTGGTATAGTTGAAAGGCTAGGAAAAAAAGGAAAGTGAAGAAATCTAAGAAAACTCAACTTGATGAAGTCAAAATCGAGAAAACTGTGAGCTAAACAAGAGAGGATTGGATTTTTGATTATGAAACTCTAGTTGATGCTCTCAAGTGAATCAAGTTGGAAAAAGAGAAGCAATTTGAACAATCATCTTCTACTTTTCTTAAACCTAGGAAACCATTGATGATTCATGATATGCCTTTTGGGTGTGACTTTAATGTGCCAGTTTTAGGAAAAGGGATAATGGAGTACATATATGTACATCAACCTTCTAAGTTTATGTTAGATTCAAATAGAGAATATGAAATTGAGTAAATGCCTCTATTTGATATTGAAATGTACATTGAGAAAATATTATATAAATATGGATGTACAATCTAATATTATGAATAAATTTTTTATGTGTTTTCTAAAAGTGTTGAATTTTGATATAATTCATGATTCCTTTTTGATCAAGCATGAGATCTTAGATAGATGTTTGTAATTTTAGTAAAATTTGAATCATTCTCATTTCTCATTAAGCTAAGAAACTAATAAGACCATGATGATCTACTAGATGTAATCATGGTGCAAATGAATAAACCTTGGAAGTAGTCAAGATGGTTCCACTCAATCTTTGAAAAATCCTATAGCAAAGTTGGATCAAATCCTAACAATATTGAATAA
>VDFB02029583.1:0-65114 GCA_007258455.2 Sequoia sempervirens | reverse complement strand
CTAAAAATAACAATTTGCTATAGATAGTAAGTGAGTCAATTCTCTCAATTGATCCAATTAGAGCTCCATTGGAACTTATTAAAAATAGCCACTACTAAAAATAACAATTTTGCCATAAACTTGGGAAACCTCCACAAAAGCCCATCATAGGACACTGCGTCCCCTAACCATATCCACTTAGCCTACGGGAACCCTAGAATAGGCTGATGGAAAGCTTGTATTGAACTAGGTGAAAGAAGGGGACATTATAGAAGGTAGTCTTGATGCATCTTATCAAGCATGCCACTTTGAGATGGAGCGCTCGTGGGTTGGGAGGTGAATGAGTGCTCTTGGGCTTGATCAAGGAGGATGGAGTGTCTCCAATGTGGATTGAGGGATGTAGTGGACTTGAGATCCTACCATGGTCGTGGGCCAAGAGATGGATGAGTGCTTTTGGACTTGAGGGTCTTCTTAGGTATGCCACCATGAGATGGATGGTCAAGGATCCACCTATTCTCTCGTAGTACAAGGACAACCATCCTTGAGATTGTGGTTTGCAAGTAGTTCAAGTGAATTCCTAATATGATTGGCTATAGGAATATGCTTTTCAATAACCACTAATGATGTTAAGATATTTTGAACCCAAATGTTAATGATGCTATGATCTATAGATGTAACTATTATGATGTTTTAGCTATGATGTATTGCTCTCAGTATTATAACATTTTATGTTTGAATATAACCATAAAGTTTATATTTGTTATTACTAATATCAGTTGTTAGTGATTATTATTGTTTTGCAGGCCTAAATTTAGGAATATCCCAAAAGGGGACATTACAGTTGGTCTTTCATTTGTCCCACTTAGAGAACATAAGCTATGCACCACCCTCTTTGATAGAGAATATTCCAAGGTGAGTGTGTTAATGGAAGACATGAGACAAAATTGGATGAGAGATGGATGCTCCAACATAATGGATGGGTGGATTGATATCAAACATTGGCCACTTATAAATAGCATTGTCACAAGTTCAACTCACTCTTACTTTCTTAGAGCTTTTGATTGTTTAGGGAAGAGGAAGGATGCAAATTTCTAGTTTCATAATTTGAAAGATGCCATAAAAGAAGTTAGAGCCTCTAATGTTGTAAAAGTAGTGACCAATTCAGCTTGTGTGTGTTAGTTGGCTTGATGGTGGAGGGTGCTTACAAGCACATTTTTTGTACCCCATGTGTTCATGCATTGAACAATACTTTGAAGGACATTAGGAAGATAGATTGGGTAAAGTAGTGGTCTTAGAGGTTAGAGATGTTTAGATGTTCATTTGCAATCATCACACTTCACTTGCTTTGTTCAATCATCACAATTAATGGTGGTTAATTTAGAGTGAGGTGGATGGTTAAAGATAAGCATAGTTTAAGGAAGAAGTGTGAAACAAAAAATCCTTGATGATGATTGGTGGTCCACAATAAGGTAAGAAAAATGTTTGTTTATTATTTAATTTTTAAAATGTTAGTTTATTAATGTTTCTAACTTGTAAACTATTTTCATTTTTTTTAAAAATCTTAATTTTTCCAACTTGTTTGCACTTGTAGATATGTCTGCTCCTTCATTGAGTTGATTGTGTGAGTAATAAGATATATTGATACTAATTCTTCTAGCCGTGGAGAGATTTATGAGACTTTTGATAGCATGCTTAGGTAGATGAAGCAAGCAATTCATAGTAGGGACCCTACTTTTGGATTTAATGAGGAGCATCTTAGGCCCATTGTGACATGATGGTGGAACACTATGAATTTCTTGATAGCCTATGCTCTAAAGCCCAAATGGTATGTATTTAAGCTTGGAAGAGTGCCTCCACCTCATTATGAAGAGGTGAAAGAAGGGCTCGTGAAGGCTCTTCAAAAAATGTATATTGAAGAGGAATCTGCTTTACTTCATACATAGTGGCTTGTATTTATCAATCTTTGTGGTCCAACCTTCAACAAACCAAAGCCAAGGCGGATAGAGTTACATTAGCTTAATCCAAGCTTGTTGTGTACCCAACCTTGTTGGATGGTGGATGTGGCATGGCAAGGATGCACTAGAGTTGAGGATACTTGCCATTCATCTTCTTTCACAGGTTGCTAGTTCCTCAATCACAGAGAGGAATTGGTGCACATATAGCTTCATCTGGTTAGTAAAGAGGAATGTTGATAGTTACCTCTAGACAATCGGAGAAGTTGGTGGCCGTATATAGCGCCTTGCAGCTACAAGATCAACAGACCCCTTAGCATTGTTTGACTCCAGCCATACATTGGAATGTTGATCTTGAAGTTGCTATATAAATTGATGAGGAGACACAAGAGGGAATTGTTGGGGTTTCGTTGCTTGAGGCAACCCCTTATACTAGTAGTGACTTAGACTTGAGCTTTGATTTTGATACAGACCTACCAGATGCATCTGCTGATTATTGTTGAAACTTGTAGCCATTGGGCATTTTGTTGTAATCCTTATATAATATGTATGCACATTGATAGTTAAAGCTTTTAAATTTTGTTATTTTGTTTGTCAATTCTCACGTGAAGTCTCAATTAAAGTCTAATGTTATGTATTAAGCTTCTATAATGTCTATGATGAATGCTTTATCAATGTTATGATATGTATATTTGAAATTTCTTTATATTTTAAAAAGATTCCCTATTTTTTAACAGTTGTTCCTTGTGCTCCCCTAAAAAATGGCCAAAAAGTACCCCTATATTGGAAAAATGTCTCATCGTCCCTTGTTGTCCATGTCTCGAAAACTTGGGGGAGCATAGCTTGGAAACCATTTTTATGTTACCTACAACATGAGCTCCAATAAATCACTTTGCAAGTCAACAATTTTTAATCTTATCTATAGTTTAAGATATTCGAAAAATGTAATACAGCTTATAGACAAGAATAGAAAGTTTAATAGTGTCCATTAGATAATATTATGCAATCCTTCCATCACCAAATAACATGACACTCATCTATCAGTCCCTCTCTAAGTAAGCTCAGAAGTTGGGATTTAAAGCCCATGACACACATAGCAATGGTGTCAACCATCATCTATAAATATAAAGACTTTGCCACATAGAATGACAATTCATGATAGAATATAAATATGGTTGATTGCTTTCCTTGCTTGGTTATGTTGGGCTAAATTAGTGATGCTTTCAAATGAGGGTTGAGCACTAAAAAATATAAATAATTTTAGACATGGAGAGAAATTAGGAGTACAAAAGCTCTAGGGGCAAATCCATGCATCAAACTGGATTGACATTTGGCAATGACTTAGGAGAAAACATGTTCCCAATATTAGTGAACTAGTTATTTTGCTTGATAAATTTTCTTTTTCCTTGAAAGAGCTCTACGTATGCATTCATTTCCTTAGCATCTTTGGTTGAACATTTGAACATAGCCTCAAATTGTGGCATAAAATCTTGCAATGGGTTACTTTACCCATTTTAGCTCCACATGTACTTTTTTTCCACAATAAGTGCATATCACCTTGCCCCTTTTATTGATACTTGTAGGGATTCCTTATATGCCCCCATGCTGGATATGTCTTTTTCTATCACCTTTTTGATAACAAACCCAAGGTAAATGAGAAATAGAATGAAGGCAAGAAGATGCTAGGAAATATTTGCAAAATCCTCTCAAATTGCAAACACTATAATTTTTATCAGGGAAAACTTAACATTCAATTACATGGTAAAAACTTTTGGCTCAATTTCTATGATGAATATTGGTGAAACACGAAGTTTCAACTTTTCCCACTGCAAAAAATGTAAGATAAGCAGTCTCAAGACAAGGCATAGAGACAAACCCTTAAATGGAAACTTAGTCATATGTTGCTTGTAATCTGTAAAATCATAACTATCCTTGTTCCATTGTGTTTGTACTTATGCTGACTTTCAAAAACAAAATGCCAAAAAATGTTTTTTTCCATGTTTTTAAGTCTATCATGTTTGTTTTCAAGGCAACAAAATCAACACCACATACTTGTCAATCCTCTTGATTGTCATCAAGTGTCAATGAGTCTTTCATGTTTCATCAAGTAGGGTGATTTTGGCGTGCTTTAATCCTCCCTTGGCTTGGACTTGTATGTTTTAATTTCTTTTGTGAAGTTTCCTAATCATGATTCACCCATCTTATATGAATTTATATTTTCTTTAAGATATTACAGTTAGGCAATGTATCTTGTAGCTTCTTTATCCTTCTAACTAGGATTCATTTGCTAATATAATGCTCATGCTCATCATACATTAAATTCTTCAGAAGAATTATTTCAGAAGGTTGATAATCAAAGTCTCTCAAAATGAAAGAGAGACAAATAGATCAACAATGCTCATTTGAGGTCTAAAGGAAAGTTGAATTTGATCTGATAAAATATCTTGTGGAAAACACTCAATTACTAAAGCTTAGATTATAATATGCAGAAGAAAAAACACTTACAAGAATGCACAAAGAGAATCATGGTCATAAATGACCATTGTTACCCGAAGTTTCCGGGATGGGGGTGTTAGGGGACGGCAAGACGAGTCCTTGAGTTTCCGATTTTTGAGGCAAAATTTGGGGACGGTGAGGGGATGGCTATATAAAATATAGAGAAAATTTAAAATATATAAGGAAATTTTAAATATTCATATGAAAACATGTAATGTCCCCGTCTCAAGCCTGATATTTTCAGTGACCGTTGGCCTATTCCGGAGACCTGTAGGCTAGTCGGAGGGTAAAATTAGGGTTTCCTATTTTGAAGGATGTTCTGGCTCGGAGTTAATTGTTTCAATAGCGGATTCTTTCTGGGTTTTCAGAGAGCTTCGCAATGGTATGCTCTTCTTGGCATTATGAGCATCTTCGGGAATTTACTATTTTTAGTAAATTCTATTTCTGGCAATTTTATAGTTGGTTTTGGCATGGTTGACTTCCTACTTCAGTTTGATCAGTTGGCTTGCTCGTTTATGGCTTCAGGGCACAATTGGAGAGATAAGTTAAGCTATTTAATTAAAAGTCATGTTTTAATGTTATATTTTAACGTTGACCCCTTGGCCTAGTCTATTGACTTCATGTTGTTTTGAAAAGTGGTCTTTTGAGGGTGGCGTCTTCATTAAAGATTATTTTATAATTTGCCAAAGTCAAATCAAGCTTTAAAGTGGACGCATTTATTAAGGCATTGAATTTATTTAAAATGTCAATTTTGAGCTTGAAGGAAAAGGATGCCATCTTTGAAAGAGATTAGGGTTTTGACTTTGAAGAGGAGTTTAGGGTTTCAAGAAGTCAACAGGAAATTATAAAAGGAAGACTTTGATCATCATTTCATCATCTCTTGTCTACAGTATTGTTACTCTGCCGGAATGGTATTGGATTGCTTCGAGGAATGAAGGCCTCCTAGCTCGGGCATTGCTTCTTGCTTACAACACAGCAACTAGTGATGAGATAACATAATTTGTGAGTTTGCATTTGGTTTTGAGCATTGTATTCAGCTTGTGTTTTGTTAGTTCAGATTTGCATATTAGGGGTTTCCAGTTATTGCATATTTAGCTACAACAGATTATGTTTTTGTTCGTAATTCAAAAAATACAAAAATATTGCTTCTGGGTATTGTCTTATTCTATCTGTTTGTAAAGGGCGAACCTATTTCCAAAGTTATAGAATTTAATGTGAAGGCTGTGATTTTTAAAGGAAAATCACCCCTCTTGCTGGGCCGTACAGTTCTGCATCACCTTGGAATCCGTGCAAAAAATAAATGTTGGCATTTTAAGTTTGTTTCTTGCATTCATCCTAGGCGCCTTCATATTAGCTGTGTTTTGCATATGAGTTTAGGTCATTTGGGTAAGAGAGGAGTGAGTTATGAGCTATTCCATGAATTTCTATGTTGCTGGTTATATGATGAAAAGTGCAGATCTGTCATAACAGTCTTGAGAAATCTGCATCTTTCTTATTGGATCGGTATTGAGGTTTCCTTAAAGGCTCTGCAGAAGATTCCTTGTTGAATGCACCATTTGAAAGAGCATCTAATATCTTGATATTGCAGGCAATAATATCTATTGTAAGTTGGCAGTAGTACTGACCAGTTGTTCTTTAATATTGCTGTATCATGATTTGTAATACTCATTCTTACCTTCAGTAATTGTTTTGTAATAGTTACATCTCCGCCCTATGGTAGCTACTTTCCCACTCTGGGTTAGAAAGCACATTCTGGGTGTTGAGTCCTTTCAACAATTCAGTATTTCTTTCAAGCATTGTTTTTGTAATACTTCGCCATATGGTCGCCTCAACTCCATACTGGATTTGGGTAGCACATACTTGGTGTCGAGTTCCCTTTCAGTACTTAGTGTAGAAGACCCTCTGACCATATGCTCGCCATCATTGGCGCCATTCTTGGTTAGAGTTCCTGCATAAGCACTTTGATTAAGATCCTCTGACCAATGCTCACACCTTGCCCGCATCGGGATCCTGGTGTACATTCTGGTTAGAGTTGCTTCAGCAACGTTTGGTTTAACTGCTAACCTTAACGGGTGCATTGCTTTGTAATTTGTAATCTGAAAACGAAAAAATTTGACTCGGAATATTTCAAAACATGGATAAAGCATGCATAATATACATTATAGAACCTTAACATATAACATTTGTGTTAAACATCCTTTGTCAATACTCAATACACATTTAAAATTCAGAATTAACATACATGAATCATGATACAACCTCCAAGTTATAATTTATAAACTTATATCAAAAGGCCTAAAGGCTACATTGCTTCCATATAGTTTTAAAGTTTAAACTTAACATAATGAATTATGATATGAAAATCAAAATTCAAAAAACAGTCAATGGGCTGTTGGTCTATTGGTGAAGTTGAAAGGTTCTAAATGAGCCCACTAGGGATCAAGTCTTGTTGAGTACAAAGGTTCTAACACCTAAAAAGGGATGAGGCAGCGATTGTGCCCTCAACAGTTTTTGGCGGAATGGATACCCCTCAGACCTTGGCTCTAAGCTAAAGGGGACCCCCTTGGGGGTATCTCCAACAAAAATAAATAAATAAAAATTAACAAAAAACAAAGTGCATTGCTGCCCCTAATCTGCATCTCCCATAATTGCATCAAAATCAGAGTCATCCTCTGAGTCATTGCCATTGCGATGGTCCACCTCAACCTCAACCAATGGAATCCCAACCAATCCCTTTGGTGTCTCCTCATCAATTTGGGCCACATCTTCGGAATCAATATCCCACTGTAGAGTTGGAGTCTGTCGATACTCTGGAGTCTGACGATCCTGAAGCCGAAGAGCACTATGCACGGCCACTAGCTTCTCCTCTCGCCTAGAGGTAAGTCTATTCCTGTTGAGGGAGTGGATAAAGCTATAGGTGGACCAATTCCTCTTTGTAGTAGAGGAACTAGCAACTTGTGCAAGAAGGCAAGTGGCAAGTGTCTTCAACTGTGGTGTATCCTTCCCATGCCATGTGCACCATCCAATAGGGTTTGTTTGAGCTAATATAGCTCTATCCAATCTTGCCTGTGGTTTGCTCAAATTTGGGCCACGAAGATTTACAAAGTCAAGGAATTGTGTGTGAAGTATTGAAGCGTGCTTTGTTGAATACATCTTATCAATGGCCCATGCAAATCCATCTAAAAACCTCTGGGTCATCACATGGAGGCACCCTACCATCCCTTGGTGCATACCATTTGGGATTTAAAGCAAAGGCAGCTATATGAAGCGGGGTGTTCATTGTGTTCCACCTCCGCGTCACAATGGGCCTAATGTGTTGCTCATATAGACCCAAAGTGGGATCCTTTGCCAAAATTGTTTGCTTGATCTTCCCAAGCATATTGTCAAATGTCTCATATATCTCTCAAGACTAGGAGAGTCTGTATTAGCATACTGGATGACATCTACAATAGGCAAGATGAAGGAGCAAATATACCTGCAAAACACAAACAAAAAGTTCAAAATAATTAATTGACAAGTTAATTGACATGTTAGAAACTTCAAAAGTTGGAACATTGGACAATAAAATTAAAATATTAAAATCAGAAATTTAATATGAAAATCAGCAATCTAATATTTAATTTTTAATAAAATCAGCAATGTCTTACTTCACATTGGACCACCAAATGTCATCAAGGATCTTTGGTTTGATGGATTTTCCTTGAGTAGAACTTGAATTAGGCCATCTAGTCCACTTTGAATTCACCATCATCAATTGTAGAGGCTCATGCACCTCAAGCATCCTCTCCAACAAGATGAAGTATGTGGCATATCCATATTCATTAAAAGGCAAAAGCAATATAAGGCTCAATGTACTTGAAAATTCAAATTTAGAATACAAATTGAAATGTTCGAAGTTTCAAAGTTTGAAAGTGAAACAAAATGAAGTGGCATACCTTGTCTCAACAGGTTTGAGTAACTCCTTCGAAAATGACCTAAAGAGAGCAAGTGAGGTGTGGTGATTGCAAATGAACATTTGAATCTCTCTAGCTTCTGCCACCACTTGCTTCACCCAATCTAACTTCCCTATGTCTTTCAATGCATTGTTTAATGCATGAACACATGGGGTCCAAAAGATGTGCCTATAAGCACCCTCCACCATCAAACCAGCCGATTTGTACACACATGCTAAATCGGTGATCACCTATACCACATTAGTAGCCCCAACCTCTTCTATGGCATCTCTCAAAATGGAATACTAGAAGTCTGCATCCTTATGTTTTCCCAAACAATCTATGGCTCTAAGAAAATAAGAACCAGCAAGGTATGTGACTATGATATTGATGAGTGGCCGATGTCTAACATTCGTCCACCCATCCATCACTATAGAGCAACCTGTCCTCATCCACGTTCGCCTCATATCCTCCATTAGCACATTAACTTTCGAGTACTCTTTGTCTAGGAGGGTAGTGCATAGCTTATGATCTCCAGGGGGTATGAATGAAGGACCAATGTTGACTATATCTTTAACCATTTGTTTGAAATAAGAGGAACGGGCCACATGAAATGGGATGGCATGGGCAAAAAAGAATTTGGCAATGGAAGATTCTATGGCTTCTCGTGCTTGGTTATTAAACATAGACTCAATTGAAGCTCCCTTCCCACTACTACTCATCTCGTCTTTCCTCTTGTGGCAACTTCACTACTACCAACCATGGAAGGCATAGGCATAGATGATTGCACACTTGGAAAAAAAGTCGACCCACCTTGAACCCCATCCGCCTCCATTTGCAATCTTTGGCATTCTATTGCTTCATCGTCTTTTAAATCAGGACACATTCCAACTCCATGGCCCACCTCACCCAAAAAATGAGACCTTACCCTTGTAGCTGCCCCTAAATTCTTTATAGCAAACATGACAATTCCACACCCTACTCCCCCTTGAATTTTTTTGCCTTCGGCCCATATGTGTAACATATTTTTTTGCATATAGTTTCATGGTTGTTGAAGGGCATTTATATGGGTTTGGTTGCTCTCCACTACCACCCTCACCACTTTCTCTTCTATTTTGCACTTCATTCTCACTTTCACTCCCACTCCCACTGCTGCTTATTTTTTCTTTTATTTTGAATGCAAGGTTAAACTGGAAAATGCAAAAAATAAAAAAATCAGATATTTTATGCTTGAAACTTTGCAAAAAAATTGAAAAAAAGAAGGAAGGAAAATACATACCTCTTTGATGGATTTGCAGCCCCAATTGCTCTAGATTCAACCTCTTCTCCTTCTTTACCCTGCTGTTCTTCCTCTTGCAATGGCTGCCTTCACAAACCCTACAGCTGCTCCTTTTTTGCCTTCACAAACAAATGAAACAATGACTAAAATGGTGAGTCTTTTAGTCATAAGGGCAACAAGGAAGGTGGGGGCCCACATAAGCCACGAATTGAGAGCTTTTCTTAAAATTAAAATGTGTTTTTTTAATTTAAAATCATGTTGACACATGGGGGATGTCTAGGCGTCCCCTGGCCATCCCCGAGACGGTCAATCATCCCCCTTTTTTCTCCCACACGTCCCTCCGTTCGCGAACCATTTCTTGCTTATTTTCAAAAAAAGGGAACGGCAGGGGACTGCCCCCCAGCCGTCCCTTTGTACCCGGGACATCCCAGGGACAGGGACAGGTCATTTCAGACAGGGGATGTGTCCCCGGGTTTCCCTGCAAATAACATATAGAGATATTAATAATTGTTAACAATAATTTTATTAATCTACATGTTCTATACGTAACATTTTCTCAAAGGAGATGAAATGGTTGTTCGTTTATGGGCTATTCTTCAGCTTCCTTAGTTATGTCTGAGCTGCACAAAATGTAATGGATGAAACTGGCTGCAAGGTGTTTTCTTGCACCCTTTGAGGGAACTCCTTGAACCAAATGGGTTTGCTACTATACTAAGGATGAGAACAAAGGTATTGTTCATAATTTGCTGTACCATACAAGGAAAGTTATGCTTTGTGGTTTAGACTATATAGTCTAGACCACAAGTAAGTCAGACTATGATGTAACCAAAGATGTATATTGGATGTGATTTGGTGCACTCTTGAGATAGCACAGTGCAATCAAGTTTCATATATCCTCTTCTGCGGCTAGAATTGATGGTGCAGTATCTTGTAGGTCATTAACTAGGGCCTGACTGGGTATAATGTCAATCTTGATAGTATTGCAATCTTAGAGAGTTCAGTCTAGACTATAGAAGATGGTTAGGAGTTACCACAAACTATGAGATTGGGTTGGCGGTAACAGCAGTGGTAGATTTGGAGCAGTGACGTCAATCAAGATCATTGCTTTCTGTTTTATAATTGAATATAATTGCTTATATTATCGTGCACATTATTTTGTATGAATCAACACAAAAACTAATTGTGCCTTGTACACATAGATATTTTATTCCTTGCTCATCAGGTAACAAAGC
Source organism: Sequoia sempervirens (assembly GCA_007258455.2). Classification (NCBI taxonomy): domain Eukaryota; kingdom Viridiplantae; phylum Streptophyta; class Pinopsida; order Cupressales; family Cupressaceae; genus Sequoia; species Sequoia sempervirens. Next base: position 54,244 of record VDFB02029583.1, on the reverse strand, counting down.
CTCTTGAACTGAATAGAGGCCACAAACAACTCACTAATGACAAATCCAAAATGGAACTAGAGATTATGCATCACAATCAGTGATGGGTTGCTGCAAAAGGGCTTGCAATGCAATGCATTTCCCTGTGGGTGATTATGTTCCATCAAATGAGAAGTGGAACTCCGATACACTTGCACGAGTTGTGACAGAGGGGACTGGATGGATTTGGAATCCTTCTGTATTGGATGGAAGAAGCACTGCTGCTTCTATTCCTCAATTGGCAAAGTGTCTTGCTCTCATATTCTTCTTAAACCCTAAAGATACGTTCTTTTAATGCTCTTGTTGATTGTAAAATGTAAAAGAAAAAGGGAAAAGAAAGCTGTGCTCAAGTACTCCTAGTTCTAGCTTTCCTTTTCTTTCTGTTTTCTTCTCTGCTTTCTTGGTTGTATGTGTCTTCCTTTGAACTCAATGTAAACTGCCCAGAGATTTGGCTAATATGCCCTTAGCTGGGGTTTTTTTGTAATGATCTTACAAGTAAAATATTTCATCTTTTATTAAAAAAATATTTCATCATCAAATATCTAATTTATATTTAATGTCATAATGTACATACGTTTATTTTTTGGGTTTGAAATCATCGCTACTCTTTACTAGGTTTAAATTTTACAGTTTGAAATCGTCACTTCTCTTTACTAGGTTTAAATTTTACATTATTTTGATGGGTGTATTGTAACACTCACCTGCCTTCAACTAGACACGTGGGAATGCATAATCAAGTGTATATAGCCTTTCAGCTTAGAAGATTCCTCTCATGGGTTTCTATTTTTGGCCAAATTTGTCTAGGATTTGCACCCACCCTTTTTTATGTGTGGTGACAAGCGCACTCAACATGACTTGAACCTGAATTGTAAATATGGCAATTGCTCTGCCTGGGGTGTAGAACATTGCCTGCTGGGCCCTGCAATGGGTCCGTAATCTCTCTATTCATCATAGATCACATATCCTGCAATGAGTTTCCTAGGATTTCATTCTTTTGCTTCATCAAAATTTTGGAGATATGGCTGTGAATTTTGTATTTTTGTGTCTAATCTTCTTTCCCTTCTTTAGATTTCTTCCTTTTGTGGGAGCCATCAAATCAATTATTACCAGGCTTAAAATGTTGCTTACTAGACAAGAGAGTCCAGTATCTTGGTGTTTCCTTTATTTCTGTTATGGGTGCTCAAATTTAATCTTTATTCCAACTTTTAAGTTTCGTTGCGATTCTTTCAAATGTAAGTATATACACTTGTTCCATCAGTTGAGGCTTCATATTTATATTTATCATATGACTACTCCCAGCTCATGGATTGTCTTATAAATATTTTCATTAAAACTGTGTTTACAGAATTTATTCTTCTGTCCAATGTAGGCAGGCCTGTTTCCAGATCAAGTGGACTACATAAATGCTCATGCTACATCAACACCTCTAGGTGAAGGATCACCTATTACTTGATTAGAAAAATCATAACCATTCATCAAATTTGGGACAAAAGTTCCCTGATTGAAGTCTACAATCTCTTACATTTACTGCAGGTGATTGTGTGGAAGCAAAAGCAATAAAAACTTTATTCACTGAACATGCAACATCTGGTAACTTGGCTCTGTCATCAACTAAGGTACTCAATTGATTAACTTGTGTGTTCGCTGGATGACTAAAACCATATAAATATATTGCTGCAACTTGATCTTTTAATTCAGCTATTTGGTTGAACAACAGGGTGCAACAGGTCATCTATTGGGTGCAGCAGGGGCTGTTGAGGCAATTTTCTCAGTTTTGGCTTTATACCATGTATGTAGAAAATACTGTTCTCATTTATCATCTGCATTTGAAACCTTGCTTAGAGAAATGGGCTAAACATTGTACATTGATCTTGAGTGCAGGATATAGCTCCACTAACATTGAATTTGGAGGAAGCAGATCCAATTTTTCATGATGGTTTCACTCCCTTGAAGGCTTCAAGGAAGATGTCTATTAAGTCTGTTTTGACAAATTCTTTTGGGTTTGGTGGAACAAATGCATCGTTGATGTTTACTGGCCCACTTTAGTGATAATATCAGCTCTTGAGAGTTGAGACAATTTAGCCTAGGCTTTTTGTATTGATAGGTACTGCAATTTTTTTCAAATTTGTGGAGCACTTTGAGAAACATATTCCTTTTCTTTTTTTCATAGAAAATTTAAGGTTCAGCCAAGAAGCGAAGGTATGTATTTTGAATGTGATTTTTATATTGTACTCATGAATAGTTCTTCTCAATCTGTCATGGAATAAAGATTGATTGTGGAAGGCTGAGATGCCAATTGCATATCGACTTGTGCTAAAAAGTGCATTTGTTACTTGGGTAGTTTCTAGAGTATCATGACCTTTTGGCGCATGCCTTGGGACAAAATTGAGCCACAGTCTAAATAAATATGGCATCCTTTCTCAAATGGATATAGTAGTAGCTATGTCTATACCACAAAACATCTCCCTTCCAACAAAACTTATCCAAACTACTGGGATCACTCTGTAATTGTTCAATGAGATTACTTGTAGCAACATCATTCTGCCACTTTGCTTTGACTTCTACTACCTAATCTACTTGTAATATTGAAATGACACACAATAAAGCTTCATCCTTCTCATCCTTCCTAGAAAGTGCATTTGCCACAACATTTTCCATCCCTTTCTTATATACAATCTCAAAGTCATCCCAACATCTTAGTGGCCCATTCTTCTTGTTCTTCAAAAGATAATATTTGTTCCAAAAAATGTTTAGGCTATCATGATTTATCTTAACCTTGAAATGTCAACCTATTAGATAAGGCTTCAATTGTTTTATTGCATGAATAATAGCTAGCATTGTCTTCTCATAAATAGGTTTGAGTTGATTCTTACCCTTTAACTGATGACTCTCGTAAGCAATGGGTTGACCCTTCTGCATGAAAACTGCTCCTATACCATTTCTTGAAGCATCACATTCCACAATAAAATCCTTAGTGAAGTCCGAAGTGGCAAGCATTGGAGTCATGCACAACCTCCTTCAATCTCTTAAATGCTGCATTAGTGAACTTGTTCCAATGAAAATAATCCTTCCTCAATAAAGTTGAGGGGTGCTGTTATATGGCCATAATTCTTCACAAATCTTCTAAAACATCCAGTCAATCCCAAAAAACCCCTCAATTTCTTAATGGTTTTGGGAACAAGCCATTCCATGATAGTCTTAATTTTGTTAGGATCCACCGTCACTCCATTCAAAATTGTGTCCCAAGTACTCCACCTCGTTGAAACCAAAAGCACACTTGGATGGCTTAGCATAGAGTTGATATTCAAGAACTTGTAATGCTTGATCTACATGCTGCAAGTTTTCTTCTCATGTCTTGTTATAAATCAATATACCATCAAAGAACACTAATACAAACTTCCTCAAGAATTTTTTAAAGATGAATTTCATTAAACTTTGAAATGTAGATGGTGCATTGGTAAGACCAAATGGCATCACCAAAAACTCATAACAACCCTCATGAATCCTAAATGCTAGTCTTAAAAATATCTCCTTAATTCGAATTTGGTGATAACTTGATCTAAGATCTAACTTTGTAAAATGCATAGCTCCATTCAATTCATCTAGCAAATCATCTATGATTCTAGAGTAAGAAACTTCTCTTTGACGGTGTACATGTTGAGCACTCTATAGTTTGGGCACATGCATCAAGTTTCAATTTTCTTATGCACCATCACCACGGGTGAGGAGTAAGCACTTTGGCTCTGCTTGATAATTCTTGCCTATAGCATCTTCTCAACAATCTTTTCAATCTCACTTTTTTTTTTTTTTTTTTATAGATATGGGTACTTAGAAGGCTTGATGTTGGGTGGTTGGCTTCCTGGAACTAGTTGTATGGAATGATCATGATCCCTTTTAAGAGGAAGTCCTTTAGGCGTATCTTCAAAATTAACATAACATTAATCCGAACATGATTTCCCGAAAGTACATGACATTATTATTCTTTACTAATCTATAGTTTTATTAACAATTGGCCGACTACGGCCGACAACAAAGTAAAATATGCTACTAACATCATCCCCCCCAGAAAAGAAGTCGTCTTCCAGACGACATACATATAGCAAGATAAGATCACTGAGTAGGGGGAAGGGAGTGCGTCCCTGGATGCACAGATGATGTCGGAGTAGTAGAAGAATGTTCCGCCCGCAGCCGCCTCACCTCCTCGGTACGTGTGCGAAGCTACCGATCTACCAGTATCTCCCTCTCCCTCACCGCCTTTACCATCCGGGCTGCCTCCATCAGTTGGCTTTTTGCCTTCTCTACCTCTGCACTCTTGGCCGCCAAATCAAGCTCTTTTGCAGCCAACTGATCTTCTAATGCTTTCACTCGCTGCTCCCATGCTGCCTCTTTCTGTTGTGCTTCCTCCTCCAAGACTGCCACTCGAGGCTCCAAGACCTCCAATCGAGCTCCCCTCTCACTGGCAAGCCGAGTTTGTTCGGCCAAGTCATTCTGGATGCTCTTTATGGTAGCAGTGGACTCGTCCTTAACCCTCTGCAGGAGTCTATAGGCGTCCACTCTTCGTGATACCGCTACCTCTGTGGAAAATATTTGGCGCTTCATGAGAATAAAGACATCCCGAAAGGCAAGCTCTATGTAATATAAGCTCTCTAGAACCCCGACGTCCCGCCCTACTAGTCTCGGTGGTCGACCCCGCCAGGCTCTCATCATAGCAAGAGTCTCTCCTACTGGCCACCCCTCGCCAAATATCCGTCTGAACTCAACCTCACACCCCATCTATACAAATCCTCGGATGCGGTGAACTTCTTGGCCCACTAGAGGAGATCGGCCAATCCTGAGGTCTCTGGAAACCTGTCCCACTCGGATCATCAACCTGCCCATATGCTCGAGCTCCTGTACATATCGTTGCATCGTGCCTACTGGGTCTGATGGGTCTGGTTGTGACATTTCCACGACAAATCCCTCCGTGGATTCACCCTCGTTCTCCTCATCATCGGGAGGTGTACAAGGTTCTGTCTCCTCCTGGGGCGGTTCCCTGACTATCTACTGAGGCTCATGTATGGCTGTCTCTAGTGCCTCTGCTATGCTAGCCTCAGGGTGTGCAAGTGCATCCTCGCCAAGTCTGGCCGTCTCACTTTGCTGAGTGTGAACAACTGGCCCTTCCTCATCCCCTAGTCCCTTTGAGGGACTCTTCTCCCGCTGGTTTGGCTGCTCGGCCACGTCCAAAGTGAGGCCTACCGATCCCAACCAGCTATCAATTTGTGCTACCCCGGGTGCTCCTGGGGCTGGAGTAGTCTCCTCAGTGGCCGCCGTCATTCCCCCAATTCCTGCTGCTGAGGTTGCCACTCCTGTCGTTGTCGATCCTGGCGGTGATGTAAGGGAACAGGTCGCTGGCAATATCTCGACCGAGGCAGTGGACCCTGCCGATACAGTGACTGCCCCCTGTGATGTCGTGGTGACAAGAGGTGCCCACCCTGGCGATGCACCTGGTAGTGAAGCAGCTACCCTCAACATTCGCCCGGCTCCAACTGGCACAACAGGAAGAGTGAATGTCACTGAGTGTGTGCTCTTCCTAGCTGGCGGTGCGGGAAGAGTAAATCCTGCCGGCTGCAACACTGGTATGTTGATCTCACCTGCTTCCTAACCCTCGATGGCGACAGACACCTCCTCATCAGCCGATGGACTAGACTCTGAGGGCGAGGAAGATAAATCAATGGGCTCCTCCTTGTCTGATGCGTCACTGTGCTCCGAGGTCTCCTCTGCTGATGTTTCCTCTTCCACCGACGCCTCCTTTCATTTTCTCTTCTTTCCTGAAGCCGTGCCCTCGCCAGCTTGCTTCGCTTCCAGTTCGGACCAGTAAAATACTGTCGGCAACCTAGGATCCAGGTGAGTAAGTGGCTGCAAGCGGCCCCAATTTCCCTCAGGCACCTGTGTGTAAACGGCATCGAGAAAGAGGGCTATAGCATGCTGGGTCATGTAGAAGGCCTTGTGCCTCTGTGCTAAGAAATCTCTCATCCGCTCTGTCAGTAACCTCGCCCAGTTGTACACTCGGCCAACACGGAGTCCAACCATGTAATCGACCATCCATATAGCAATGTCCGACGCTCGGCTGGCACCTGTGAGTCGGCATTTCATTAGGTCAAGCAAGCACTTCCATTCCGCTATTGCCAAGTAGTTTTTTCGGAGACCTCTGTTGCCAGCACTCCATATGGTATTCTACTCGGCTGTCAAATCACTTCGACACTTGTTTGACCAACAATTCCTTGTGCTCCTGTGTCATCCTCTTGGGTTTGTTAACCCCTATTCCCGAAGCTAGGATGCCAAACACTCGCTCAAAGTCCTGCGGCCAAAATGAAATGGTCACTCGGCAACCTCTGTAATCAATTACTGACTTGAGCGTATGCCTGCAATAGTTATCCACCATCGCCTTCAGCCAAGGCTCGAACTCCCGAGAATTGAAGAAGGGCACTAGCACAGCTTTGTCTACTCGAGCGTGCCGAAGCACAACCTTTAGGGAGTGGTCGTCGGGAGTGCTTCGCCACCACTGTTTTCACTCGTTGCCAGTCAGGTTCTCCCATGTCATTGTTTCATTATCAGCGTCCATCCTCTTTCTTTTTCCAACCGAGGCTACCTTTGGCTTGTGCTGCATAGCCTTCTTGCCCTTGTCCATCTTTCTATCAGTTCGGCGATTCCAGCCGATTTTATAAATCTCGAGACAGTTGTGGAAACTGCCGAAACTATCAAAACTGCCGAAATGATCAAAACTGCCGAATTGAGCAAAACTGCCGAAATGATCAAAACTGCCGAACTGATCAAAACTGCCGAACTGACCAAAACTGCCAAACTGATCAAAATTGCCGAACTGACCAAAACTGCCGCACTGAGCAAAACTGCCGAAGCTCTTTGAAATCCGTACGACTTTAGAAATCCGTACGATCTGGCCAATGTGTGAAATTCGTACAATGCAAATGATCTGCCAAGGCCGTACGATTTGGAAACCTTGTGATTGCAATACGATTTGAAAACACTATAAATGTCGTACGACCCTGAAATTTTGTGAATTTCGTACGAACTCTCCTGATATGATGATGCTGTACGATTCCTGATAGGCTGATGCCGTACGAAATCTCCTGATGTAATGATGCTGTACGACCTGGAGAAGATCAACAAGCTGCCGTACAATGTCGAACCTATCACAAATTTTAGTCTGTAATGGCCGTACGACCTCCAGTGGCCAACTGAGTGAAGACTGAGGGGCTTGTAAATGCCGTACGATGCAGAACTTGGCAAAATTTCCAACTTGCAATGGCCGTACGACCTTCAGTGACCAATAGAATGAATACTGGAAAACTTGTAAATACCGTACGGTTTGAGAATCCCTTGAATGCCGTACGACCTCAAGACTTCGAAACTGATGAGGGTGTCGTGCGATCCTTGTACTTATCGTGCCTCTCCTGCTAAGAATTCCGTACGGACTTTTGTTCTCTCCTCTCTGATAAAAGTGTCGTACGATTCCCTTTCCTCTGCTTGGCCGTACGCTTTTCTTCCTAGTCGAGCTTTGGCAACTTTTTATTTTAATGTTCTCTCCTTTGATTTTTCGCCATTTATTTCCCTCAACCAATTTCTCCTTTGGCCGTACGATTTGTTCAATAGCCAAGACTTTTATTTTAATTCGCCTTACTTTATTTAATTTGAGCACTTTAATACTTCTTCTCTTAATGTCCCAGTCGTTTAATTTATTATTTAATTTTTTCTCTCTTCTTTTGCTTTCTTTTTTGACTTCTTTTACGTTTCTTTTATTTTTTCCTTCTTTTCTCTTTTCTTCCCATTCGCCTTGTTCTTCCTTACTCTGTTATTTTCTTTTATTTTCATAGCTTTTTTCCTATCTATTTTTATTTTTTCCAACTTCCGTTCATTTTCTCTCTCCTCCCTTCTCTTTTTTTCTTTTTATTTTTTTCTACTTCTGTTCATTTTCTCTCTCCTCCCTTCTTTCTTCTTTTCTTTTTATCCCTCTAACTTCACTGTGTGTCCGAACTTTTAATTCTGAGGTGTAATACCATTTACATGTGTGTGGTGGCCTTTTATAACATTCTTCCTCGCAACACATTCCTATATATTCTATGTCAAACCATTTATCAAGTAAAGGGGCAGGACCAATACCTCGAAAACTTCCATCGACATACCTTCCGCCATACTGTTGATACCACGTAACATCGTCGCCTTGTACTGTTGGTGGTCCCTCCAGGTTAGGAATTATTTTCCAGAGTCCATCTTGAGTTGCGATCTTCCTAACCCTTGGTATTTTTCTTCTTTCTCGACGCATTTGTTTTAGAAGATCTTCTGTATACCCGTCCACCGTTGACACAAACATATCTTCTGTTATCAACACTATCTTTAAGCAAGGGGCCTTCTTCTCGAAGTAAGCATCCCATTGCTCATCAGTCCATTCCTCCTCGTCATCCTTTTGCAGTTCATCTTGTTCTTGGCCTGCTTGTTTCTCCTTTTCCGCTTGGGCTTCCGCGTCCAAGTCCTTGGCTATATATCCCTGTTTTACTCCTTCATAAGGGGCTACATAGTGCCAATGTCCCCCCATTCGACGCCATAAGACAGGGGTTCCGAACACTGCATTGGTTAAGTGCTTGTGTATTTGTGGTACTGCAATTCCTTCCACTCGCTTCTCTGCCAACCTTTCTTCAATTATTTCATCTCGCCCTGATTCTGCCCAGACATCGTCTGCTACATATCCGGGACCTCCTAGTTCCCAGTCTTGTTTTCTCGGGCCGTCACATTGCACAGGCCAATCTTCCTTTGTGGCATAGCCCAACATGTTGATGGCAATAGTATTCTTCTCCTTTCTTTCTTGATATGGCTTTAGCTTCGATCCGTTGATTGCCTCCGATATCAGTGACCCATCGAGATTTTCTAACTTTATAGACCCATTGTCACCTACTTCCTGTACTCAGAACGGTCCCAACCAACGAACTTTAAACTTCCCCGGTTTGATCTCGTTACGGCCATTATATTTCAGAACCAACTGTCCCAGTCGGAAATTCATTCGTCGGAGATGCTTGTCATGCCAATATTTCCGTCGCCGTTGCATGTTCTCCGTCGCCCATTGTGCCATCACTCTTCGCTCGTCTAGCTTATTCAGTTGGTATAGTCTTTCCTTTAAGCTTTCAGTATCGCCCAACCGATTCTCCACGGCTATCCTCAGGCTTGGTACCATATACTCCATCGGCATCACCGCCTCCTGACCGTACATCAATTGGAAAGGCGTGTGGCCCGTTGTTACCTTGTACGTTGTACGATATGCCCATAGGACGGCTGGTAACCTTTCTTCCCAATCAGCTTCTTCCACACCACATGATTTGTGAATCACTGATACGAGCACCTTATTTGTAGACTCCGCCTGGCCATTAGCTCGCGGGTAGTACGGGCTTGACAGGTTGTGAAAAATTTGGAACTCTGTCGTCGTCAACCTGATAACATGATTAACGAAATGTCCTCCACGATCACTCGTGATCCGAATGGGGATGCCATACCGTGTTACTATTTGCTCGTAGATGAATCTTGCCGTACTTTGTGCTGTATTGTCTGGCAACGCTCGAGCTTCCACCCACTTCGTCAGATATTCTGTAGCGACCACAATATATCGGCATCGATGCAAGTGACTCACCTTCAATGGTCCGATGAATTCCAACCCCCATCGTTCGAACAATTCCTGTGGCTGTGAGGGATGCAGTGGCATGAAATCCCGCTTCAATGGTTTCCCGACCCTCTGGCAAGTGTCGCAGCCTAACACCCACTCCTTAGCGTCAGTGTGCATCGCCGGCCACCATAGACCTGCCAAGAGAATTTTCCTTGCTGTAGCATCTGGTCCCATATGGCCGCCAGCCAGTCCTTCATGTGCCTCCTTTAGTACGCCAGGTATTTCTTCTTCAACGACACATCTCCGAAGGATCTGGTCGGGTCCCATCTTGTAGAGTAAACCATTGATCAACTAAAATGTCTTACTTTTCAGCACGAGTTTCCTTCTTTCGGCTGGTGGCATATCTTTCGGGAACGTGGATGTGGACAAATATTCTCCAATCTTCTCGTACCATGAGGGAAATATTGCAATCTGGAATAAATGTGCATCCGGAAAGTCTTCATTCACCCCTCCCTCTGCAAGTTCGCCCAACCGGATTCTAGATAATTGATCGGCAATAACATGGCTCTTTCCCGGTCGTACGATGATGGTGAACGTAAATTCTTGCAACAAAAGTAACCATCTACTCACCCGTCCTTGGATGATCAGCTTGTTTACCAGGTACATCAAAGCTTGGTGATCCACATAGAAAGTGAACGGCGTGGCTAGGAGGTAATGCCTGAACTTCTATACGGAGTAAACCATTTCTAGTGCCTCACGCTCGATCGTACTGTAATTCCTTTCTGCCTTTGAAAGTAGCCGGCTGGCAAAAAATACTGGGTGATCCAACCCGTGTGCTCCCACTTGTGCTAGGGTTGCTCCGATGGCAAAATTAGAAGCATCTACATGTACGTGGAACTCCCTATCCCAGTCCAGATACATCAATATGGGTGAGTTGATCAATCAATCCTTCAGTTCCCGGAATGCCTTCTCTTGTTCTTCGGCCCATGTAAATGGTTGGCCTTTCCTCATCACTAGGTTGGGAGGATCCGACACTTGGGCAAAGTTTTTAATGAATTTCCGATAGTATCCCACATGCCCGAGGAAGGACTTTACACCAGTGACGTTCTCCGGGGCCTCCATCTGCACGATGACTCGCACCTTGTCGGGATCTGTTTTCAACCCAGCTTTGCACACAATGTGTCCAAGCAACTTCCCTTGCGGCACCATAAATCTGCATTTCTTTGGATTCAAGGAAAGGCAAGCTGCTCTACACCGTTCCATGCACTCGCCTAAGGCTTTCAAATGTTTTTCCTTATCACTATAAATTGACCAGTCATCGAGGAAGGCTTTGAAATTACCGACCGACATTTTATCAAAGATGTGGAGTATTATTCTCTGGAATGTAGCTGGTGCGTTGCATAATCCAAATGGCATTCGGTTGTATGCGTACACCCCGTCCTCGACAACGAACGCAGTCTTTAATTTGTCCTCCTCGACGATACTGATCTGATTATAACCCGAGAAGCCGTCTAGAAAGGAGTACATTTCATGCCCGGCAACTTCTTCCAGAATCGAGTCGGTGAAGGGAATGGGAAATGGATCCTTGATAGTCACTGCATTCAGACTACGAAAGTCAACACAGATTCTAATTTGCTCCTTCTCTTTCTTCAATGATATGACGATCGGCGATACCCACTTGCTAACTTCCACCTTGAAAATGATGCTGGCCTCCAGCATCTTCTCAATTTCCTCCTGTACTTTAGCGGCATAATTTTTGTTCATTCTGTACGGTCGCTTTCGTACGGGCTGGGCTCCTGGTACAAGAGGAATCCTGTGCATGCATAACTCCGGTGGTATGCCTTTTAAATCTTTGTACGTCCAGGCGAAAGCATCTTTGTATTCCATGAAGATTTTGAACGCTGTCGCTTTCAGGACAGGGTCCCAGTCATCACCCACGAAAATCTCCTTAGGTTTGGCTAATTCCCCAAGGTTTACCTTTTTCAGTGTTGGTTCCTCGTACTTCATGATTTTGTCCTGCTCAAACTTGTGGGCTGGCGTCACATCCAATTCTGCCATACCTTCTTTATATTCTCCGTACTCAGGTGGGAATGTTTCACTGGTCGAGCCGTTGTCTTCTTCTGCTTCCCCCTCCTTGACCTGCAGCATGTGGCAATTTGGGTGGAAGACTTCATAATCCTCCATCTGCCAATGAAACAGTCCGCTCAGTGAACTAGTCTCATCTTCCGAGCAACTTCCAATCTCCAGCACCCCTTCTTCATCTGGTTCCATTAACTTTCTCTCATCATCGTCTGAGTCTCCTCCGGATTCAGATGCCGAAGATGCTAGATCCTCACTAACAGCCTGGTTCTTCAGATCAATGGTGTATTTCCTCCCCCGATTTGCTATTGAGAGTGTATTCCGCTCCTAGTTGTGGGTTGCCTTGGCAGCGATCAACCATCCCCGTCCCAAGAGTGCATCGTACGCCTTTTTCTCCATTGGGATGACTACAAAGTTTAGCAAAAACAGCTGTGTGCCGATCAGGACCTTCTGCTCCATAAGTGTACCCAGTGGTCTGATGCCGTGTTGATCTGCTCCCACAAGGTGGAATGTCGAGGGCCAAAGAGTTGGCTTACCCAGACACTTCCAGGTCTCTTCGGGCAGTACGTTGACTCCTGAACCACCATCGACGATAGTGTTAGATAATTTCATGCCCAAGATTTCCATCTCGACGACGGCTGGTTTCCTCCCGATGCTTACTGCGAGTAGCATTGGGTCTGCAGTCTCGGCTACCACTTCCGGCGTACGTTCTGGTGAACCCTTCGGAAGATTTTCTTCAATAGCATTTGTAAGTGCTACTTTGAGATAAGGCATCGTTTGCAAGAGATCAGTTACCTTAATGGGTACGGTTGTGTGAAGCACCTGCCGTACGATATTCTTTTCCGACTTCGACTATAGCAACGTACTGGTAGCTTTAGAGGTCTTGCCTTCATTCGCCATTGCCTCTTCTACTTTCGTCTTGGCTTCCCGAAATCTTTCTTTCTCTGTACGAGGGTCTAGATAATTTGCCCTTTTTGACTGCACTCTCGTAATCGCCAAGACTTCTTCGTCGGCTACTTCCAGCATATTGATACTTCCTTTCTGCTTCGGACAGTCGGTGTCTTCATGATCACCCGGTCCACACCACTTGCACAGTTTTCCCCCGTTGCCTTGGCCGCTCTGACAATCCCTAGCAAAGTGACCCCATTCATTACAATTCCGGCACTGGATCATCGGTCGTCCTTTGCTATCGTACTGAATTTTGCTTCTCGGCGTATTTTTCCGACTGTTGCGGTAGCTTCCAAGGGATGCATTGTTGTTCTGTGGCTTTGGTGGCGTGGTTGGAGGGGTTGACTGTTCGCCTTGAGTGAAGAATACTTGCGAACTTTTGGTTTTTAAGTTGTATGGGCACTCCTTGACGGAGTGTCCCATAACCTGGCAGATGTCACAAAATAACTTTTTTGGGCAACTTGCCTTTGTGTGACCTTCCGTTTTACAGTCCGTACACCATAATTCATTGGCTTCTTTGGATCCTTCCCTGTCAGTCTTCAGTTCTTTCATTATCCGCATCATATCCCGCCGAAGGGCTTGTACGGTTGCCGATTCATCATCAGTTTCCTCGGCACTCTCGTCATCATCCCTCTTCTTCCCCTTCGAGGAAGTCCTATTTTCACTTTCAATATCCATCGCCCGATTGTATGCTTCGGTGTACGAGGATGGCGGTACTACTTTCATTTTTCGCCAAAGTGAGGGGATCAGTCCTTCAATGAGCCATCTTTTCTTTAAACCATTTGCCGTCTGTGCCTCCAGCTTTCCTATTAAGTCTTTCAACCTCTTGTTGTAGGTCTGTACGTTCTCGTGCTTTCCTTGTTTGGTATGATATATTTCTGTGATGATCTCACTATCGTCCCGTAGAAGTTTGAACTCCTCTTGAAAATTTTGCTTCAGGACCCTCCATGTGGCTTTCTGCGCTTGGTCCAATTCCGAGTACCAATCAATGGCACTGTCTTTGAGTGTTGCTAGAAATGCCTTCAGCCACTAATCGGGGTCATCCTGCCCGCTGGCTATCCAGATTGTCTCACATGTCTTGCAATGCCATACCTGATCCTCGTGAGCCATTCCCTATGAATTTCGGCAACTTTTGCCGATCCGGATGAGCCATCTTTACTGGTTGACCTCCTTGTGTTTTGGACCCGATTGGACTAGTGGATTCCTCGCTACGGCCCTATGCGTCACTTGCACTCTTGGCCACGTACGAGTCACTCCCACATTCTCCGTCAACGTCCTCAACACCGTGGGTCTCCTTAGGATCTCTCCGATGCTCTCTCTGCCCTGGGGTCTTAAGCTCTAGTCTTCCCCTCCTTGACTCGTTGTCGTCGTCCGAGAGGGACAACTCTCAAAATCGTCTGATGCTACTAGTCAAATCATCTTCATAGAGGTTATATTTTCCTACGTGTGGAGTGCAGAAGGGGTCTTCGTCCCTTCCTTCTATCAAACTGTGGTGCGTTCGTTCAATGGATGTGTCTATTCGTTTCAAATTTTCATATGTTCTTTCTATGCTCTGATTGATTTCAATTAAGTCCTCATCTAGTTCCTTACCAACTTGCCTTAGTCGTCTTCGCCGATTTTCTTGCTCTTGTAGCCTGAGTGATCGCCGAACTTGCTCTTCCGAAGTCCCGTGCTCGTCAGGTACTCTATTCTTGTCTTTGTTCGGCCGTACGGGCATTTAGGTGTTGAAGCAATCATTGCTGGTTGCCGGAAGTGCGACGCTGACTAGTATCGCGTTCTTCCTCTTCACGTTTGGTTCGGGTCTTCACAACGCTATCGATTTGTTGCCTTCAAGACTAGCGAAGCTTCTTCCCTCTCGCAAGTCTTGCAAGATAATGAGTGGCGGCCAAGAACTGGCATGATTCAGAGGTGGTTCACCTCACATTCACTCACCATCCCGTGATGACTTCCTTAAGGGATCTCCCTAATGTGGATTCCCTACGACGCGGGTCACGAGCTTTATTTTCCACAAATTTACCAGATCTTCTGTCAATGAGTCTTCCCGTTCCTCATTAGCATTTACAGGTTCTTCCGCTGGTTGACCCATTACGCTGCCATGGTAGATGATGCCCTAGTCCGTTCAGGCAACGGCACCAAATGTTTGCCTACGGAATGAATTCTAATCTTATGTACTATTGGCAAACTAGTAATGTGCAGAACATAGGATAAAACAGTAAACTGAAAGATATCATATTTGAACGCCAAAAACTTTATTTATCATCAGAAATATCATGTACAAAAGAGTATCAGCATTGTTTTACAATATAACATCGGCACATAACTCATAACATCTTCCCGACTATCCCAACAGGCTACATATAACGTTCGGCGGTGGTTAGATAACCAACCGACACGACGCTTCATAACATTAACATTAATCGGGACTTGATTACCCGATAGTACATGACATGTTTTATTTTCACTAACTATTATTTTATTATAATTTGGCCAACTACGACCAAGGCCGACTACGGCCGACAACAAAGTAAAATATACTGCTAACAATGGACTAGTGAACATGAGGCAACCAAGATGGAATGCCTCTCCCAAAGAAACACGCCTCCCAAGGTGAATGGTTCGACCCTCGGCAGGAATGGTACGGCCTCTATGTAGATGCAGTCAAATGATGAATGAAGGCATCCAGATGATAAAGCCCTCTCTCTTATTGTAATTTGATGAAATACTGAACATATAAACTCTGGTGAAGCTCAAATGGACTCCTAGATTGAAGCCCTCACTATAGCACAGATTCAGCTGGTCTTTCACAACCTCAAGAATGCAAATCACTGAAGAATTTTTGCTCTCCAATGTTGGTAAATCACTCTAACCCTTGTCTTAGACAAATGCACGGAGAGTCAAAAAAGAAGCAATTTCAAATGATCATAATTGAATGAGGTTGAATTGCCTTCTTTTCCCTTATAACCCCAAAAGGCACGCTTTCCAAGAAGTCACAACTTTTTGGCATTTAAATTACATTTAAATGAAATAAAGTCACTTCAATAGTCTTATAATTCACTTTACCAAGTGGGCGCACCTTTTAAATGACTTAAGTGACTTTGATTTTCACTTTATAACTTTTAAGTCATTATTTTATAATATTTTAAATGGCTTTTAATTATTATAAAGTCAAATCATAACTTTATAATATTAAATAACTTAACCACTAAAATATTCATAACTCCCTCAATTCTCAGTGTTTTGACATGCTGTCAAAAGCTAGCGAACACTAAATTGCAAAGGCTTGCACTGAACCCAACACTAAATTGAAGGGGTGGAAATGACAATATCCACCATCATCTACCACTGAGATCCCCTATCCACACATGTTAGCCTACGAGGATCCAAATAATAGGCTAACCCATCTGCTACTGACACTGACTAGAGTGGGGACATTACAGCCACTAAAAGCAAGTTGGAGAAAGATCCCCTGCAGGTAACAACCTCAATTAAAATCATGTTTGCTCTGTGATGACAAGATAGCAATCTCTCCACGAGCGGCTAGGCAATAAAAAATTTCTCACTTGAGCTTCAAACAAAATATGGGAGTTTGGTTATAGCATTCAAGAGAGGAAAAGCATTAGGAAACATTTGATAAAGTATGTTTTTCTATTTTTTTTCAATTATATTTCTTTTCTTTTTTTCTAATTTTATGTTTTTTGGACTGTTCGACCATAGAGGGATGGCCACGGAACATCAGGACGTGCCCCAACCATCCCAAGGATAGACAACAAGGGAGATATGCCCCAACCTTCCCAAGGATGGCCAGCCATCCCCTACTGTCCCCTTCTCATTTTCAGGAATCCTCAAAACATTTCCTGTACTTTTCTAGACCAGGGACAGCCCCACAAACATTTCCTAACCATCTCCATGTTGAATTTTTCATGGACCAGCTAAGACTCGAGCCTAGGACATTTTGTTTGCTGCTGGAGTACTCTACCAACTGAGCTGTTGGAGCCTATAGGACCAGCCCATCTTTGGTTCGGATGTGGCTTATTTCCAACATTCCCCCATAGGCCACATTAGCTGCTTGGAGCTCCTAGCCTAGCCTGGCTTTGATACCATGTTGAAAATCAAGGTGAAACTACTAAAATATCAACTTAAACAAAGGGTATGCAAATTTGAAAATGATATCCAAGATTACCCACAATGATGTTTACATGATCAGCACATTCAACAATAATAATATGAAGAAAAAGAACATACAAGTGACAATATTTGCATGGAAAAACCCTTGTGGGAAAAAAATCCACACTAGAAGAGATCTAATGTTTGTATTAATCTTTCAGATAAGGTTACATCAACACAACATTTCTTTTTGAATTTCAGCAACACTTTGTTATTTCTTCAACTTGCAAAACATGATAGAAATTACTAGCCAAAGGCACCAATTTGTAGAAGAGCTAGATGTGAGAATATCACTATGGTATCTCAAAACAAGTGGTAAAGCCATATGCAAAAACCATACACCCCACATAGTGGACAGCCTATAAACATAGTTGTTGGTAAAAAAATTTGTTGCTGCAAAAAATCAATTAACTCGCACAATGGGCAGTGACAAACTGCACCAACAAATGGAGAAATCATTATGAAATTAATGGTTCTCCTTTGCATTTGCTCCCTCGTATGATCAAATTTGAGATTTTCAAGTACTTTTGATGCAGAAGCATCCGAGCAAACGAGCAATCAGCATTACCAAAAAGATTTCGGTTTGGTTTTTTCATTTTGATTTTGATTTTCCTTTCTCCTTGAGCAATTCAATTAAGTTTCGTTGGTATTCATCTGAGATTGGTTGATATTGATTAAATGTCGCATATCCAATTATAACTTTCAACAAAAGTTTCTTTTTGGTGCAAGGGCACCAAGTCCACTCTTTGTGAATAAGGTCATGTAATAGGTTTCAAGGTGTTTATAGTCTAAGGTCATAATAGACCATTGGTCATGTTAGTTGAGTCATTTTGAGACAATGTTGTTAATGTTGCAATTTATGCAAATGTTGTCATGTTCCAAAGTGGCAAAAAGTGAAAAATTGGGAAGTTCAAGAGTCAAGTTAGTTTTGCTCGGTGGAAAGGCAGTTGAACTGATTGGTCATGATTTGTAATGCTTTAAAAATCTTTGAGGAACGTTGAGAGAGAGGTTAGCACTTGTAATTTTGAATTTTTGAATAGAAAAAGCATTGCATTCTTTGTATTTTCATACAAAGTCTGCTGCTACAGCCAAAAGTACGGCCCTATACGGCTTGTAGAAGTTCCTTCATGCACTTGGATTGATGGAAGACTGATTTAACTCTCTTTTGGTTTTTATTTCATAGATTTTCATTAAGTTTCATGGATTTAATCACACTTTTTCTCTTGACTGCCAGAAATACAGAATTTAAGGGTTTGATAGGCTAAAATGGGGAATTAAGCCATTCCACCCAGTGAATCTTGTAAATACTTGGTGGAATGGCATTAATAGATATTGGATGTTGTTTCATGTGGTTTCTGAGAGCAGGGGAGGCAGTTTGTGGGTTTTGGAGTGATGCCCTAGTTGGTGTTCCATTGATTTTGAGTCAATTTTGGTGGTTAGAGGTTAGGGATTGTTGAAAACTGCTTGGGTAGTGATTGGTAAAGGTTGGATGAGCAAGGGCAGGCCTCAAATGATGTGTCTGAGGTGTTGGAAAGGTGAGATAAGGCGTGGATTGGATTTTCAATAAACCCTCTTCAAACTAGCCTAAATGAGGGTTTGGTGATTAGATGTCTTGGAGGGCATTTCCTTTGATAAAGATTGTTGTTTTTGGCTATTTGTAGCCTAGTAAAGGTTTTGCAATTGGGATTTGTGGTTGAGAGGTTGATTAGTTGGTACTTGCTTTGGAAAATAGGGATAATTGAGCCCTTGCCCAGTGTACCAGTCAAATTTAAGGGATGATGGTCTGAAACAAGTGCATGTACAAATTTGATATGTTAAAATAAGCCATAATGGGTGTCTGAAATGATAAATGTTTTGTGGGTTTGAAAGGTATTTAGGAAAATATGCTCAAATTTCTCTGTTTGGATGGCTACAAGGCAAATTGAAAGAATTGTGAGTTGTTCATTGAGTTAGGGTTTTGAAGGATAGAAAGTTGTTTGAATCACTTTGAATTGCGATTATTGGATGTTTGCCTCCTTGCTTTGCATCACTTTTCAATATTTGAGAGTTTTAACTTCATTTGTCAAATATTATTCTCGATACCAATGAGTTGAGTTGAAAATTGGAATTGAAGATTTAAATTAAAGGCAATTGAAAAGGGGACGGTTCATATTCTAAGCAAGGGGCTCAACAGGCAACCATCAATTCAATTTGATAGGCCTTTTCAAATTCTATCAAATTGGAGATGGAATGGAGCGGTGTTTAAAAAAAGGGGCAGAAAAAGGCAACAGGGGGTGTCGTGGAAAGAGGAGAAGGGGCACGGTGGTTGAAGGAGGCTAGGCGCGACAGAGGAGAGGAAGAATCACCTTTGTGCAGTCTAGGAAATCTTGGTTGTTTAACTAAACCTTAGGCATGAGTGAAGTTTGCACGTAGGAGGAAGCAAGGTCGGGTGACTTAGACATCGCCAAGAGCAGAGAGGAATTGTGTAGGAAGAGGGAGCGCAGCTGTAAGGGTACCGTATGAAACAGGGGCAAAAAGCAATCACACGTGAGGAGGGAGAAGTGGTGATTAAAGGCAACCTACGTAATTAGTAGGAGCACGCAAGCTTGGGAGATAAACTTGGCTGATTGACAGTGGGAAAATACGATAGGCGTGATGTGAAGCCAACCGGTAGAACATTGGGTGCATTCCCAAATTCTAAGCCAAGACTAACACAAACCAAGAATCAACGTTAATAAATTCCAACGCCCAAGTATCGAGAAAATAGCAACAAGGAGAAAGAGCAGTCGATTTGATCAGGAGAAAATGGTTATGAGTGCCAAGATGGACTAATGTAATATAAACTCAACCCTCATTCTCAAACTCACAACACATATATGAAACTCAAAAATAAACGCAAGAAATTAACTCAAATCTACTGGAAATGTCTCATACTCATTCAATATCTCTTGAATTGTTACAATAACAAGGTATAAATTAAGCACAACTGAAAATACATTCATTTGCAGCCATATGGGATGATTAATTCCATTACAAATCTGATACAAAACTGATATGAAACAGCAAGAAACAAATACAAAAGTTTTTCTTTCAACCAATCTTCTTTGTAATGTCCCCATTATTTCGCGAGCATCAGAGTCATTGGATTAGCCTATTATGTCGATCCTCGTAGGCTGGTGGTTCTGGATAGAGGGTCACTTGATCGGGCACTTGGTCGGTAAAATGCAGTAATAGTATCCGGAGCTTGGTGACGTGGTGAAGTTGCGCGTTTGGCGTGTAATGGGAGCTTAAATTATTGATCATCACCACTTATGTCACTTTCTCAGGCTTAGGGACCATGTGACTATATTTTAATGGGGTCACTTTCTATTTTTCAGTTACTATTCATGGCTAAAGTGAAAAAAGAAACAACTTAAGTGAATAGTGTTTTTTTTAATGAATAGTGTTTCAATGTCAAATTATAAAAGAGCAAGAGAAAGTCGACCTCTTCATGCTTGGTTATATTTTGCTGATTGAAGTTTGGAAGTGTGGAGTTTGTGGAAGAGAGAAACTAGGGTTTCTCAATTTCAGCAGTGGGTAAGCTTGGTTTGGGGCTTGTAGTTAGGATTTGGCATCTTGAAGGTGTGAAAGACCACCCTAAAGTGCTGGTTATTTTCTTGTTGCTGCATTTTGGAGCTTGGAATTGCTGATAACAAGTTGTTGGAGGCATCTTTCGGAAGGATACTTGCTGCTAGTGACGCCATTCGCCATCCAGAGGTATTTATTTGCATTTTATGAAGACTTTGGAGCTGATTTTTAACAGCTACAGCCAGCCGCACTTTTTAAGGGTTTGATTTGCTCAAAGAAATAAATACGCCTTTCTTTGGTGGCTGATTTCACTCCTAAAGTGGGCGCCCCTGTCAATAGAAGACATTCCATCAAGAAATTGGTAGGAGAAACTTGTATTTAATTTTGTATGAGCATTTGCATGGGCGCGGGTACTGTAGCAGTCACTATTCACAGTGAAGTTTGGCTGTAAGTAAAATTAAGACATAAGATGTATTGTCTCTCGAATTTGATGCAAGTTGTCTATTCCATGTAAGCTCTTATATCATGTAGAATGCATCTTGAATAGCATTTCGAATCTTGCTCAAGTATCTCTTGAATTGTATGCAAGCAGCCCATTTATGTATTCTCTTTGTAATGAAGGTCTCTTAATTATGAAATTGAGTTCATTGCTTGAGTATCATTGGCGTTTAGTTTATTTGTGAGTTCATATTGCATGTATACGCTTGTTACATTCATGAGTATCATTGGCATCAAACATCAAAACACCAAAAACAAGAAAAGCAGATTACAAACCAAAAATCAGACCTTTAACGAGCAAAAATCAAATCAGCAGTGAGTTTGGTTCATCACATTCTTTCACGAGTTTTTTTCTCCTACAACTTGCAAATCCTCAACTGAAACCTCTGCTAAAACTTGTAATGTCCCCATTTTGCGAGCATCAGAGTTCGCAAGGATTAGCCTATCATTTGACCCTCGTCGGCTAACAGTTGGGATAGAGGGTCTTCTGTGGCAGTTACTGGTGATTTAGAGACATTACTCTTCAACTGGATTCAGGTTTTGGCCTCTACACAGGTTATTTGACTCAGATTGCCACACTTACTATTTATAGTAAGTTATTATTTTGGGAGAGTTAGGATTCCTATTAATAGAAAGACACTTGAGCAAAGCATATTGGTAGTGTCGACCTTGATTGGGCCTTTGCAGCTGTTTCTAGACTTAGTTTCACATACTTACTATTTATAGTAAGTCACTATTCAGGGTTTATATTTTTAGACAGACATCATATCACATGGAGAACAGGGAGAGTCGACTCCTGGCTCAAACGGCTTAGCAATCAGACAAGTACATCAAGAGATATTAAAGTTTAAGTGACTTAAGTGATTTATTTAATATTTTAATATTATTATAAAGTTATAAAGTAACTTTATAATAATAAAGTCACTTTAATATAATAAAGTGCATTAAGTGAATAATTTAATGTGGGAATAAATCTTTTATCCCACATTGGCCAGGAAGGTGTTTGAGCTCTCTTAAGGAAAGAATAAAAAGAGAGGCAAGAGCTCATTCTCAGCATCCAGTTGATGAATATTATTTTGATTGAATTTTTATTGTGGAGCCTAGGGCTTTCGCAGTTTTCTTCTTTGATCATAGGAAACGGAAAACTTCCTATTGATAGCATAACTGAGGGAGTGAAAGATCTCTTGAAGGGTTGCATTGAGGAGAGGATAATTCAATCCTTTCAAGTGTGCTTTATTGGCGAAGAATCATAGAAGTTTTACAGGAGTTTACTTTGCAAATCAACATGCACCCGTTAAGGTTAGCTCTAAAACCAAAACGATGCGGAAGCAACTCTAACCAAGGATGTACACCAAGGTCCCGATGTTGGGCAAGGTGTGAGCATATGGTCAGAGGATCTGATGCAGATGCAGAACTGGAAGGGAACTCTAACCAAGAATGCGTCTAGGATAGACGAGCATATGGTCAGAGGATCTTATGCAAGATGAGTTGAAAGTAACTCTAACCAGGATGGCGCAGAGTGATGGCGAGCATATGGTCAAAGGGTCCCTAAAAACTACTAACTAAAAGTAAATAGGCGGCAAGCCAACCTCTTCCACTTATTCAGCAGGAAGTACAATAAAGTAAGTGAAAGAGAGAAAGGAGAATTACTGATAGTACTACTACTCAGCTTACAATTTGATAGAATGCTTGCCAAAGCCCAATATTATAAGTTCTACAATGCTGCAATATTATATATGACTTCAAACACTCAATCCCAACCCAATGGAATAATTTCCCAAATCTGATATGACAGACCTGCAACTAAAATGAAGTAACCAGCAACTGCATAAGTCACCTAAATGCATACATCTAACTCATAACTCACTCAAATGACGAGATATCAAATACAAAATGCTCTAAGTATGATGGTGCCCAAGTTAAGACACTGAAACCCTCCCAAATAGCCTTTATTTATTTTTGCACGAAAACCAAAGCTCTGACAAATGGTACGGCCTACAGCAAGGCCGATTTTTCTTTGAAAAATCCAAACCTTCATCAAAAAATCCACAAACTTGCAAGAATGGTAGCCACAAGTAGGGAAAGAGATTAGACAAACACCCAGAACAATCTTATTTTATATATTGAGATATGAGTGAAAACCACTTCCTGCAGTACAACTCCAACAACTCGTGAATATGACTATATGCTTGAATAACAACTACAATATGCAAGAAAATTGAACTAAGATGCTAGGAACTCAATTGCAATGTTGAAACAAACTCAACTACAATCTACCTCCCAACTAGTTGCTATCTTTCAAGCAAGAAGCTGAGCCAAACTAGGAGGTGTGCTTTCCTTGAAGCAACTCTATCACCATTTCGGCAGCATAACTTCACTGAGAATATGAGATGATCAAATGAAGAGAAGAGGCCTCCTTAAATAGACTTGCCAAGCATCTTCCAGAAGCATCTAGAAGGGCGCCCAAGGTAGTCAACAATATTTCAAATTTTGAGTTGACCCTTATCCCTCCACAAGTGGCGTCCAAACTCATAAAGGCAATATTTAAATAATTTAAAATCATCTTCTCATCCAAAGTTGGCGTGCCACCTCCAAAAGCAATATTTTTGGCCTTAGAAATATTAAACTCTCTCCTAATGATGCGTTCACCCATAAAGTCCCCTTTTTTTAAAAAAATAACATAAAGTTATAATGCTAGGCCAAGGGGGTTATAATATTAAAATATAACATTATAATATGAAAATAACTTATCTCTCCATAAAAAAATGCACCAAAAGGCTAAAAATCCCAATACCAACTGAACTAGCTGAAGAAGAGAGCCAACTGCACTGTAGCCAAAAGGACCACTATCAGAAATAGAATTTACTAAAAATAGTAAATTCATGAAGTTGCTCAGATCACCAAACGAACTATACCACTACAAAGCTCTCTGAAAACCTAGAAAGAATCCGCAATCCAATCTTCAATCTTTAAACAACAACCTCCTCAAAAATAGGAAACCCTAATTTTGCCCACCGAGTAGCTTACGGGTCTCCAGAATAGGCCAACAGTCAACTGAATCGATCACAATTGAGAAGGGGACATTACAATCTGCAAAGCACTGAAGATTTCTCGTTCTCCAATGGTAAAAATTCACTATAACTCTTGTCTCAGACAAATGCACACAGAAGTAAAATAGAAGCAATTTCAAATGATCATCAATAATGAAGTTGAATTGCCCATTTTCTCCTTATATCCCCAAAAAAGGCACGCATATCAAGAAAGTCACGACTTTTGGCATTTAAAATACATTTAAATGTATTAAAGTTACTTCCAATAGTTATTATTTCAATCAACCAAGTTGGCGTACCTTTAAATGACTTAAGTGATTTTGATTTTCACTTTATAACTATTAAGTCATTATTTTATAATATTTTAAGTGGGTTTTAATTATTATAAAGTCAAATCATAACTTTATAATATTAAATGATTTAACCACTTAAATATTCATAACTCCCTCAATTCTAAGTGTTTTGACGTGCTAACAAAAGCTAGCGAACATTGAACTGCAAAGGCTTGCGCTCAGCCCAACACTAAACTGAAGAGGTGGAAACAACAATATCCACCATACTCTGCCACTGAGATCCTCTATCCAACGCACTAGCCTACAAGGATCAAAATAATAGGCTAACCACCACAAAACAAGATCACGCTAAAAAGGGGACACTACAGTCCAACCTCCCTGAAATTGCTTGTCCTCAAGCAATCTCAACAACAAAGAATACACCACTCCACCAAGATCCCAAGGAAAGTGTTGTGTAATGTCCCTCATGCCACCAACCAACTCCTGTAACACCAACATCTAAACAACTAACAAATCATGTTGAACCATATCAACTCCAACATCAGGTGTCGCAAGAGTGAAAGACTCAAAAGGAAGCAACTCAAAAAACCAACCAAGTTTGCTTCCCATGTCTGCGCAATGTAAGTCGTCATAGAAACTATCTAGTACATGCGCAACTGAACTATGCATCCGAAACAAATCATGTACATGAAGATCGAAAGTGAAACTGTGAACATTCCTTACCATGTATGCACTATGAAACTCCTCAATGAGCCCTGTCTGAAATCTCGACGCACTGAAAGAATCCCAAATACTACGGTCAACGTTCACCCCTAACTTAGAGTCAGGAGTAGAATCAGCATCTACCTCAAAGAGCGGATTATCATGAGACAATGTAGCATCCACCTCAAAAAGAGGGTTGTTCACAAACTGAACCTCATAACTATGTTGATCCCAATCAAACACCTATGAGCCCTTGGAGGAAGAAACAAAAGCATACTCCTCCTGAAACATCTCATGCTCCTCCTCCTCAAAACTCTCCTGCTCTATCTTCCTACAATTCTCACTAACGAGAGTGATAGAATGGAAGCTCCCATCTGCAATAACAGTTTGTTGGTCTGACAAATCAGTCGTGTCATCACCCTCATAAAACCACTCCATTTGTCTATTATGACCCTTAGCCTTAAGAGGACAGTCATGGTTTATGTCATAAGGGCCCTTGCAATAAAAACAGAGCTTCCTCCTACGAAAATCATTGGTTGTCTCTCTATTCAAAGGTGCTGCAAACTTTTCTTTTTGGTCTTGGTTTTCTGTTTTTTTTGGATCAGATCTGTTATCATTGTAGGATGAGGAAGGTTTTGATTCGGACTTACTATGTGAAGTTGTAAATTCCATGCTACGAGCTTTCCTCATAGCCTCCTGCAAGCTAGGGGGATCAAAAGCCTTGATCCAACCCTTCATAGGCTCAAATAGCCCCTCTACAAAATGTATGACCAATCTCCTCTCGAATATTCCGGTTACCATGACCAAGAGTTTCTGAAACTCACCAATATAGGACTCTAAATTGCCCATCTGCTTTAGCTAGCGAGATCTCTGAAGTATAACTCTGGATCTTGTTTATCAAATCTCTCAACCAACCTATCAATAAACTCCTAATAAGTAGTGATCCAATCATGCTATAATGTAACCATGCCATGGTGCCACCAATCATGGGCTACGCCATCCAAGTGTAGAGCTACGAACCTTATGGCATCTTCTTCTACCATTGGACGTAATGTCAAGAAGGTATCTAGTTTACTCACCCAAGCTCAAGTTGTGACACCGCCACTGCCATCAAAGTTCGTCAAAGTGAGTTTGTTAGTTGCCTGTCTAAGATCATGGTTCCTGTTTCTAGGCCTCCTGTCTATCATGTTCCTACCATGCGCTCTTTTGGCTCATAAATCTGTCAAAGTTAAGGTGATTATTAAATTTCTGCGGCAAGGCATCCCACTCATCATGCAATGTCATGATGTTATCCGCAAAATTTATGTCACCTTCCTCCTCAACCACATCCTCATCAGGATCATTCCTGACAAACGTTGGGCGAGTAGGCTTGTCATAGGTGCATGCTAGAGTATCTGTCTTCCGTGGGGTTCCATGTACACTACCCTCCTGTTCATGATCGTGATTCGGTCTTCTATGAACAGTCAAATGTTGTACAGCGATACTAAGCTATTGAAGTACATTTGCCACCTATTCCTATCCAGCTACTAATCCTCTCGGAATATCTCGGGCTTCTCTATCCTCTTCATTAAGAGGGTTCTTGTCAAGCGCAGCTGTATCCCTATCTACCATGTTTTCTAAAGGAATTTCTTCAAACAGGTTTTCAAACTATGAATTCCCAAACTGAAATTGATTCCTCTACAAACCAGGTCTTTTGCATGTGTAGAACCTATTAGGACCCAAATGATGATGATGCATATGGATCTAACCTTCCAGGCTGGCAAGATTAATAAGCTCTGATACTACTATGATGAGCCAAGCTAGCTCCAACTCAACTTCTGAACTAAAACTATCTGTTTTGTGTTTTTGTTGGTTTTTTGATGAATTTTGAGCAACAAGTATAGAAGTGTGCCAAGCATAAAATGGAAATAAAATTGAAATACAAGCAATTCAATAACAACTGCAATTCTATTACGGATATGGCAAATCATACAAAGAGATTGCATACAATTAACATACTCGGAAACCTCCAAAATAAATAAATAAAGTGGATTTGTACATGGCAGGCAAGAAATGTTGAAACTGGTGAAAGCAACCTCCACCTCCAGAATTGGATTTCTCCCTATTAGAAACTGGATCAAAGGCAATGATTGAGCTAGGCGTACAAGATGGTAGCAAGAACAGGTCCCCAAAGGAGGCATTTCACCTATCTGCTTCACACGCCTTGGCTAAGAAGATACATGCCTTTCGAGAAGTACGGCCCTCTAATGAAGATGTACGGCTCTTTATTAAATGTTGAAGAACTGAGGAGAAATGGTGTTCAAGAAGAATAAACCCTCTCCCTTATTGAAAGCTAATAGATATAGAACATAAAAACTCTAATTAAGCTCAAACAGACTTTTGAATTGAAGCCATCCCTGTAGCAAAGATTCAACTGGCCTTTCACAGCTTCAAGTTTGCAAAGCACTTAAGATTTCTCGTTCTCCAATGGTAGAAATTCACTGTAACCCTTGTCTCAGACAAATGCACAGAGAAGTAAAATAGAAGCAATTTCAAATAATCATCAATAATGAGGTTGAATTGCCCCTTTTCTCCTTATATCCCCAAAAAGGCATGCATATCAAGGAAGTCGCAACTTTTGGCAATTAAAATACATTTAAATGTATTGAAGTCACTTTCAATAGTTATTATTTCACTCAACCAAGTTAGCGTACCTTTAAGTGACTTAAGTGATTTTGATTTTCACTTTATAACTATTAAGTCATTATTTTATAATATTTTAAGTGGCTTTTAATTATTATAAAGGCAAATCATAACTTTATAATATTAAATGACTTAACCACTTAAATATTCATAACTCCCTCAATTCTCAATGTTTTGACATGCCAACAAAAGCTAGCGAACATTGAACTGCAAAGGCCTACAATGAGCTCAATGTTGGGTGAAAATTATGTAATCAACTTTTCAATAGATTACACAACTAGGACTTCAGCCACAGTTATGTGAGATATAAATCTCTCCTCTCACAAAGGGGAGGTGCCCTTCTTACTGCTAACAGAAGCTATAGTAAAACAAAAAAGTAATTACAGAATGTACACAATACTTACGAAGTGGGGGGTGTGTCACATTCATCCTTCTCTCTTTTTTAGAGAAGATGTTTACAATGCTTCACTGTTGGAAGTTCTCAATTCACAATAACCTTAAACGTTCAACAAGTAGTAATGCCAATACCTCTATCTTGTCAAAGCAAAGCGTATAGATACCAGAAGTGATTAGCGATAAACAAGTAAAATAATAGGGAAAGCTCACGAAGGCACAAAGTCGTTTCGTAGCTTTTTCAAAGATGGATCTTGTGAAAGACGTATTGTTTGTTGCATTAGAAGCACAAAGTCTTCTTAGATACAGCAATTCCTCAAACAACATGAACAATTACAAGCACAAAGTCTTGTAGATCATTCAACAATAGTTAACCAAACACAAATATAAATCTAGATAAAAGATGTAACACAAAGTTTACATGAATTACTTGGAGTCCTTCAAATCTCATAAACTAATCACCACAAATCTCAATCAAATCCAAGAGACAATTGATCCAATGCAAAGTCTGGTATGCAACTTCTTTCTTTATTGATTGAGAATTAGATTCACAAAACATGAACACAAAGTTTCACAATTTGTTGCAAATTGAGCAGCACTTCATTGCAAAATACTAAAGGATAAACAATACAATAGAAATCCCTCATATTTATAGAAAGACGGATGAGCAAAATTAGGAAAGTTAGGTGAGATAATTAAGGAAAATCTCACCTAACTTTGGCCAAAGTCAAAGTGTAATTTGTTTTCAAAACATTACATCTCAAATTTGGTGTAATTACATTTCGAAAAATGACATTTAAGATGTCAAAAACTATTTACAAGATGCATAGAGGAAAGCATCAAAATGTTCAACATCGGAGAACAAGGATCTTCCCGGTTCCTTGCTTTGCGCGTGGAGTCTTCATACTTCTTCTTGGTCTCCTATATGAACACATCATCTGGACCAATTGTGTAATCTACAAGGGTGTGAGCTCTTGTGATCAGTCTTTTGGCAAATAAATGGATTTTCTTGCACCCGATGCGTCTTGAGATTATCAAGTGCCAGCCGTGTATCACAAATGACATGTATTGAGGCTTTTGAAAAGATGGCATCCTCAACTCGTTGCATGAAGGCTTCTTTGTAGATCTAGGATAGTTCACTAGATCAAAAGATGTCACCTTCAGGATCACTTGATGACATCTCAAAAGGAACTACAAAGATAGTAAATCAACAGGCGTTAGCAGAAAAAGCAACATCGAGCAACGATGTCGAACAAACATGAAACGAGCGACGAGGCACGAAAAACGATGCAGAAGCGAAGAAATGAGGTCCGGAACGGAAATAGAGCAAGTTTGAAAAGACTAAGTTAAAAACTACCAAAAGTGTTAAGGGCGCTGAAAATCAGCGCCCTTGCACTTTGAGCAAGGTAGTTTGGTGCAATGGCGCTCATTTTCAGCGCCTCTACACTTCGGGGTGTTAGATAAACTTTGAGATGTCAGGGCGCTGAAAATCAACGCCCTAACATTTTCTTCTTGAAGACTCAAATGCAAGTGTAGAAGCGTTATATTTGAGCGCCTTGGCAAATGGGAAGATCACTCCAATGTAGGAGTTAGTGAAAAACTTGAGTGGGAGAATGAGTTTCTTCAAAGCCATGAAACTTGTATGCCTCTTTTGTAAAATGATGAAACCTCTTCAACATGCCGAAATGAAGTGGAGGAATGAAATAAAGTCAATTAAAATCACTTAAAAGTGATTTGGGAGTGTCATAAATGAACAAAAGTTGTGCAACTAATTAAGGAATAAAAAGTGGCACAAAATTGAAAAAATTGCAAAGGTGTTAAAAATAACGCCTTAGTCAAAAATTGGCTAAGTCTGGAAGAAAAGTGCAAGCGCGGTAAAAATAATACCATAGTCAAAAATTGGCTAAGTCTGGAAGAAAAGTGCAAGCGCGCTAAAAATCATCGCCATTGCACCAAAACAAAAATCACTTAAGTGCAGGAGCGTTGATTTTTGGCGCCCTTGAACTTTTGACACTTAGTCAATTTTCCAAAAAGAAGTAGAGCGTTGCTTTTTCACACAACTGCAATTTTCACAATTTTACTAAGTATAAACAGTGAGAGCTCATGAAGGTACTCGTTTCGGAGGTCTTCGCGAGGCGAACGTAGGGGGGTGCTCAAATTGACTGTTTGAGTATTTGGAACACATTTCGAGGTAGATTGAAAATCACCTCGATTTACGTGCTTTAACTCCATGAACCTAGGAAACGGACAAGTTTCGTAGGGGGTTATCCGTGGAATGAGCGCTGCTAGATTCCATAATAACACCCAACATTGAACTGAAGGGGCGGAATGTAATGTCCCCTTCTCAATTGTGATCGATTCAGTTGATCGTTGGCCTATTATGGAGACCCGTAGGCTACTCGATGGGCGAAATTAGGGTTTCCTATTTTTGAGGAGGTTGTTGTTTGAAGATTGAAGATTGGATTGTGGATTCTTTCTGGGTTTTCAAAGAGCTTCGCACTAGTATAGTTCGTTTGGTAATCTGAGCAACTTCATGAATTTACTATTTTTAGTAAATTATATTTTTGGCAGTGGTCCTATTGGCTACACTGCAGTTGGCTCTCTTCTTCAACCAATTCAGTTGGTATTGGGATTTTTGGCCTTTTGGTGCATTTTTTTATGGAGAGATAAGTTATTTTCATATTATAATGTTATATTTTAATATTATAACCCCCTTGGCCTAGCATTATAACTTTATGTTATTTTTTAAAAAAGGGGACTTTATGGGTGAACACATCATCAGGAGAGAGTTTAATGTTTCTAAGGCCAAAAATATTGCTTTTGGAGGTGGGACGCCAACTTTGGATGAGAAGATGATTTTAAATTATTTAAATATTGCCTTTATGAGTTTGGACGCCACTTGTGGAGGGATAAGGGTCAACTCAAAATTTGAAATATTGTTGACTACCTTGGGTGCCCTTCTAGATGCTTCTGGAAGATGCTTGGCAAGTCTATTTAAGGAGGCCTCTTCTCTTCATTTGATCATCTCATATTCTCAGTAAAGTTATGTTGCCGAAATGGTGACAGAGTTGCTTCGAGGAAAGCACACCTCCTAGCTTGGCTCAGCTTCTTGCTTGAAAGATAGCAACTAGTTGAGAGGTAGATTGTAGTTGAGTTTGTTTCAGCATTGCGATTAAGTTCCTAGCATCTTAGTTCAATTTTCTTGCATATTGTAGTTGTTATTCAAGCATATAGTCATATTCAAGAGTTGTTGGAGTTGTACTGCAAGAAGTGGTTTCCACTCATATCTCAATATATAAAATAAGCATTGTTCCAGGTGTTTGTCTAATCTCTTTCCCTACTTGTGGCGACCATTCTTGCAAGTTTGTGGATTTTTTGATGAAGGTTTGGATTTTTCAAAGAAAAATCGCCCTTGATGCAAGCCATACCACTTGCCAGAGCTTTGGTTTTTGTGCAAAAATAAATAAAGGCTATTTGGGAGGGTTTCAGTGTCTTAACTTGGGCATCATCATACTTAGAGCATTTTGCATTTGATATCTCGTCATTTGAGTGAGTTATGAGTTAGATATATGCATTTAGGTGACTTATGCAGTTGCTGGTTACTTCATTTTAGTCGCAGGTCTGTCATATCAGATTTGGGAAATTATTCCATTGGGTTGGGATTGAGTGTTTGAAGTCATATATAATATTGCAGCATTGGAGAACTTATAATATTGGGCTTGGGCAGGCATTCTATCAAATTGTAAGCTGAGTAGTAGTACTATCAGCAATTCTCCTTTCTCTCTTTCACTTACTTTATTGTACTTCCCGCTAAATAAGTGGAAGAGGTTGGCTTGCCGCCTATTTAATTTCAGTTAGTAGTTTTTAGAGACCCTCTGACCATATACTCGCCATCACTCAGCGTCATCCTAGTTAGAGTTACTTTCAACTCATCTTGCATAAGATCCTCTGACCATATGCTCGTCTATCTTAGAAGCATTCTTGGTTAGAGTTCCCTTCCAGTTTTGCATCTGCATCAGATCCTCTGACCATATGCTCACACCTTGCCCAACATCGGGACCTTGGTGTACATCCTTGGTTAGAGTTGCTTCCGCATCGTTTTGGTTTTAGAGCTAACCTTAATGGGTGCATGTTGATTGTAATTGTAATTGGAAAAACAAAAAAAAAAATTAGTCTGGTTCTTTACAGTGGTATCAGAGCCATGATTCTGCCAACCTATGCCCTACAGTGATTCAGTTGTCAGATGAGTGATAGTGATTGCAGTTAGTACACCAGAAGTCAGGCCAGAAAATAGCAGTCTGTTGGCATTTAAATTCGCACCTCTGGAATGCGTATTTGAAACGGACAGCTATGCACAGTAAAACTGCTCTTCAAATTAGGAGGGGAAGCTCCCTCTTGCTGATGGTGTTGTAAGAAACTAAACTAAGAACTAAGTTGCCTATCTTTTTGATCAGCTTAGAGCACAAGGTTTATTAAACACAAACGCCGCAGCTAAGATTTTCTGATATAAGAAGTTCAACTACGACTAACTTAAACTAAAGACGTTCTTAACCTCTCAAGTAATAGCAGAGCAAGAGAAGCTAGAAATTAACAAGGTTGATTCTCTGACAAAATACTTCAATAAACTCTATTCCAACAAACATCTACACACTTCAATGTAAGCTGAAATCTAGATCATAAAAGTAGAACATAAATAATGGAAACTTGAGATTTTGGACCAAGGCAAAGGAGGCTCATGATTTCATTACTCAAATCTCTGGAACAAAGCTCACTTCTAACATGCCTTGAACAAGAAATTGCAGCTAAAAAGGCTTGCAATCTTGCTCTCACACAATAGAAACATGCAATTACACTAACTCCTTGTTGGCTAAAGAGGCTCAACAATTTGCTTATCACAACACAATTGAACAATACTTGAGTAACAAATAGAAGGCACAATAGGCTCAACGTTTTGTTCTCACTAGCACGGTTAAGAAAAACTAATGAGCAAAGGCTCTTATTTATAGATGAGCAGAGGAGTAGGGGAACCCTAAAATCTCCTTGCTTTCACAATCTATGGCTTGCTCAACAAGCAAACTTTATTACTAAATCTAGAAAGAAGATAACAACTAAAACCCTAGAAAGCAGAAAAAGCGGGAAACGCCAACTATTACATTTTATCTTCTTTCTCTTCTCAAAGAATGGATAAGAATTATTCCAAGAATAGAAAGAACGCGGGAAAGAAAGCTTCTAGAAGAAAGTTGTTTTAAAGCTCAATCACATCCACTAGGAAGTTTGAGATGGTGTCCCGGTTCGGTGCATCTATGCCATCAATAGCAAAACACCTCTTTTCAAGAATATCTTCAGCATCTGCAATAGATCTCAGGAAATCTTCAACCTCATTGGCCGCTTTATCGAACTTTGCTGACATCATGGAAGTGTGACTTGGCAAAGTCTTATGTTTTTCTTTCATTCACTTCAATACAATCTTCTTGTTGTATTTTTCTTTATGCATCTCCCATATTCTTTCACATTCACCCTTTGAGATAGTGATGCTTTCAGGCCATAGGGGAATGGAAAAGCACTTCTCAATCACATCAGGCTTCAGACTGCAAATCAATCTGCCATCAGTTGATTGGATCTCCCTGGTAGCCGGGTTGTAATACTTAATGCAAGCGATTACGAACTCAAGACTCTGAACTGATATAGGAATTGACGCTGCTGCAAGGAGTCCAGAGTGTCCCAGGTTCCTAATTGAGGTGTTGCCTGCTCTCTCCAAGGCGTGTAAATCGAACACCGGCTTGACATGATGCAAGTCCGTCTCAACTGTTTTGATGTAGTCGTGATAGAGAGATGGTTCGGACTTGAAAACATTGGGAGTGTATGTACTCCATTTCAGAAAACTCGAAGAATGACTGTAAACTTGCCCTAGTTTTGACAAGTTTTGAGTAATTTCTATTTTTAGAATGCTGATTTTCTCGCTCCAACGGACAAAATTTTTGAAAATTTTTCTGAGATATGGGTTTTGCTCAAAATTTTGTGGCAAGACAACCCAGATCGTCCGTTTTTGAAAATTTTGAATTTCGCCTGAAAAAGCAGCAAACCCTAATTTCTTCAAATTTTCCCGAAAAAAGCTAGCATCTAGGTTTTGTTCAAAATATGAATAGAAATGGACCCAGTTGATTAGATTTGCAAAACCCTGACAATTGATCAAAAAAGCAGTCAACCCTAGATTTTGAACTTTCTTGAAAAAAAGCTGCGATATGGGTTTTCTTCAAAAGACTGATTGGAAAGGACCTAGATGGTTGAAATATGAATGCACTGAGGTTTTCACTGACATGCAAAATAAAAGCACTTGCTGCAACTTGATGAAGTTTTTGAAAATTTCTTCAGAAGATTGAAGAGAAAAGACCCAGATGACAGAAAAATGGAAAGCCTTGGCCTTCTGCTTGAAAAATTCGATCTTCTGGAACAAAAAGCTTGAAAAAGCAAGGGTTTAAGTTGCTGGTCTGAAAATATTGATGAAAAACCAGCAAGCTATGCTCTTGAATCTTGAAAAAAATCTTCAAACTTGCTGCTCCAATTTTCTTCTCTGACTGTCACCTGCAAAAATAATGAAAATTTCATGAAAGAATGATGTTAAATAGATTTTAGAGCTTGAATTTAGGTTTTGCTTTCTTTGCTTTTACTTTCAAAACCCTAAAATCTCAGTTTGTTCAATGAATCTGGACGCCACCCTTCACTTTGGAATTTTGAAACTTTTGAAAATCTCAAAAAATTTCTAAGGCATGAGAAGTTGGGCACCCTTCTTCACCTGGGGCGCCCACTTCATCCAGTGTTAGTTTTTTTTTTTGATATTTTCAACTTTTGACCATTTTGACCCCCAACTTCGCCACTGATTTCTTGTTTGCAGATTGATCCGACAGGCGAATTGAAGGTTTCACGGCGGAGCCTGACTAATTCTGAGAAGGATGTTCTGGAGGCACTTCTGGCGGAAAACTTCATTTCGGTCTTTGAATTCATGGGAGCCTTTTCCCTCGAGGGGCTCCGAACTTTCACAGTGTTAAGCCATTTTTCTGATCTTCAATTTCTTCATTAGCTCCTCTTCTACAGATGATTTCATCGAATCTGGTGTTCCAGGCGTCGGATTGGCTGACGGTTGTGCTCATCGCGAAGCTGACGAAATACGGAGAGGGGTCTCCTGGGATGAATTTTATCAAAAGGTGGGTTTTGGGCCCTCAAAAGTTTGGGCGCCCTTCTTGATTGGGGGCGCCCACTTTCACCAGAGTTAGTTTTATTTTTTGATTTTCTGTGTTTGCTTCTGAATTTTTGTTCTCAGCCTTCCTCAGACCCTACTTTCAGCTCCTCGTATCTGGTGACTGCGAACTCCGATTGACATGCTGGATATCTCGTTGGAAAGCTGAATCAATCGTGAAGAGATCATATTAGATACTCGTCTGCAAATTCCTCTGTTTAGCTCCTTGAAAACTTGGGCGCCCTTCTTCACCTGGGGCGCCCCCTTTATCCAGACTTAGCCATTTTAACTATTTTTTGACTTTGAGTTTGAAATCTTCATTCTGTACCTTCGTCTTCGATCTGAATTTGCCGGAAGATGACCAGTCGGATGAACTGACGAAGACAGACGTGTCAAAGCCAGTTGAATTCTGAAGAGACTGAGCATATTTTCAAACCCTAAAAGCGAGATCAAAGGCCTCAAAAAGTTGGGCGCCCTTCTTCACCAAGGGCACCCAAAATCTCAACACTTAGCCAAATTTTGATATTTTTCAAATTCTTCACGTTGACTTCAATTTGGATACCCCTGTTTGACATTGAATTCCGGATGACTGAATGATCTATTGACTGCTCCGTTGGATTCGCTACAAAGCTGATAGAAAAGTGAGGAAGTTTGACTGGAGGCTTGAAACCCTAATTTTATCATATGATTCCCTAAAAAGGTGGGCGCCCTTCTTCAACAGGGGCGCCCAAACTCAACAATGTTAGAAATTTTTCTTCATTTTTCACTTTCTTTCTCGTTCTTCGTGACAGCGTCATGAATTCATCTTCTGTTGAATACTCTGGATGTTAAATCTGACACCTGGCAGTAGAATGACCTCCATTGATGACCTCAGAGCTCCTGATATGCTTTTGAAAAAGCAGAATAGACCCACTAGGGCAAAACTGACCATTTTGAGATTCTGACTGCACCAGTCTGATGTGGACGAGATTTGAGCCAATCAAAATCAGTTTGAACCCTAACGGACCACTTTTTTATTTTTAGAAAATTTTGCCAGTATCCATTTCGAAAGAAACCCAGAAAAACCCAAAAAACGTTACTATTTTGAGAAAATTTCTAAAAATAGCAGTTTTCCTAAAATTTAGGGATGAAAAACTGAGATCTAGGTTTTGTTGTTTAAGCTGCTCTAAGCAGACCCAGATCGTCAGATTTTGAAAATTTTGCGTTTTAGCCCCTCATGCAAGACGCGCACACCCAAACTCTAACCTTTTTGACTGATTTGACAAGACTTTTACTCATTTCTTCAAAATGTCTAACTGTAACAAAAATTTTAATTTTGGGGTACAACACAGTCACAGTTTCCGCCAGTGCCAGAAGAAGATACTTTTTCAGAGGTTTTGAGAGAAACTGGTAAAGTAGTTGAAAACATGTTAGACAGTCATAAGCAGGCCATGGATGAGAGAGATGATAGGATGAAAAAGAAGTTTGATGGGAAGATTGATATGATGTCCCGTTTGCTTGCAAGAATGGATCAACAAGCTGCTTAGAATCATACCCCTAGTCAAAACAATGCCATAGGTGAAAATATTGGTATCAATGGAAACAATGGCAATGGGAGAGACAGGACTATTGGCCAACATGAGGCCACCTCTTGAGGATCAGCCTCTAGGCCACTCTTCCCTACATTCACTCAAAGGGAAGAACCACAAGTTGAAGCTACCATTCATTTTGCAAATGATGCTAGGCAAGCCTACTTGGAGTATGCCACCTTAGCCCTTGATCTTAGAGACCAATGGTCCTTTGATCAATTCTTGAACCAAAGAAACAGAAGAAACGGAGGAAGAGTTGATAATAGAGCCCCTATGGCTCACAGGACTGACTATCAACAAGCCCTTGGGAAGGTGTCATTGGCTCACTTCGATGGAAGTGATAAGTGTTCAGAAGCTAGACAACTACCTATCGCTAAGGCCCATGCCAGAGGAAGATGCCATAAAGTTTACAATGTTGCATTTGGAAGGAGCTACCCATGAGTGGTGGTACCATGGTTTGGTCACACTTGGCCACAACCTCATTCGAACCTATGATGAATTCACCAATAACTTGATTGATATGTTCGACACTAAGGATCTTGAAGTGAGATTTCGCGAGCCTGCACAGTTGAAGCAGCATGGCTCCTTGGATGCTTACATAGCTGATTTTCAAAGGCTCTCCGTGATGGTGCCCAACATCACTGAAAGAAGGTTGGTAGTATTGTTCTCTGAAGGATTGGTTGAACATTTGAAAGGGTGGGTTAAGGCTTTCAATCCCCAAGTCTTGAAGTATGGAGTTATCAGCCCCTAGGCCAAAATTTCCGCCCAAGCCCTTTGGCTACAAGAGGGATAAGAAGCATTTTTCAAATCAGCACAAGAAGATTCCACCCAAGTTGATTGATGAGCAGCGTGAATAGGTTAGAAAAGAGGGCAATTGTTAATACATGTTTGGAGCCTTGGATTAAGGGTCATAGATGCCATGGAAGAGGGCGTTCTAACCAAATGGGGGCCTATTCTGATTATGGATCAGAATCTGATATGTCTGATCAGAAATCTTATTTTGGAAACAACAAGGAAGAGAGAGCCCCAGAAGAGTCCGATCATGAGCAAGGAATTGGGGGCCCTATTGCCCAACGCTCTAGTTTCCAAAAGAACGAATCTTTCAAGGTTCGTGGTGGGATTGGAGGTCACCGTATTGTTGCCTTAATTAATACTGGGGCAACACATAACTTCATTGACGAAGGTGTGGTTGCAAAGAGAGGTCTCAAAACAGAAGAATTTGAAGGATTCAAAGTCATGGTGGCTAATGGTTTTCATATTTCTTGCAACCAAAGAGTTCCTAACATCTCTATGCAGTTAGGCAACTATGAAGTCAAAGATGACTTCTATGTAGTTACTATTGGTGACACGGATGCCGTACTTGGTATTCAATGGTTACGCTCACTTGGTGAAATCTCTCTCAATCTAGAACAATGGAGCTCAAGTTCCAATCTAATGGAAAGAAGGTGGTGCTTAGAGGAATGTCCAATGGTGGTCCTCGGATTGTGTCATTCAAAAGAATGGAGAGGTTGATTCGGCACAATCAAGTTGAGTTGGTTGCGGAATGTATGGTTCTTCTAGCTAGTCTAGTTGAAACAAAGAGGGACTATCCTCCAGATATCCAGTCTATACTCACCAAGAAGAGTAAGGTGTTTTTTGATCTACCTTTTGGGCCGCCTCCTGAAAGGGGAGCTGAGCATGTCATTGAACTCAAGGAAGGGGCGAAGCCTATGGTCACAACACCATATCAATATCCTAAGAACCAGAAGGACAAAATTGAGAAAAACATAAAAGAACTCTTGGAGATGGACTTCATTCGTCCAAGCAAGAGTCCCTTCGCTTCAGTAGTAGTTCTTGTGAAGAAGGATGGCACCATCTGCATGTGTGTGGATTATCGTGCCTTGAATAAAAGCACAATCAAAAATCGGTAACCCATTCCCCGGATAGATGAGCTCATTGACGAGCTACATGCTGCCAAGTTCTTTTCAAAAATTGATTTGAGGTTGGGCTACTATCAAATTTGGATGAGAGGGTCAGATGTTGAGAAGACGTTCAAATGCCACTATGGTCATTTCGAGTTTTTACTCATGCCTTTTGGGTTGACTAACGCTCCAGCCACCTTCCAGTCTTGTATGAACAAAGTTTTTCAGAAACAGTTGAGGAAATTTGTGTTGATCTTTTTTGATGATATCCTCATCTTCAGCAAGACGTGGGAAGAACATCTCAAGCACTTGGAGAAAGTGCTTAGCATCCTAGAGTTAGAAGTTTGTTCGCCAAAGAGTCCAAATGTGAATTTGGAATGAACGAGTTGTTCTACCTTGGTCACATAATCAGTGCTGATGGGGTGAAGGTTGATCTTGAAAAGATCAAAGCAATAGTTGATTGGCCACCTCCAGAGAACTTGACTCATTTGAAAGGGTTCTTGGGTCTTTGTGGCTTTTACAGAAGATTTG
Organism: Sequoia sempervirens; assembly: GCA_007258455.2. Taxonomy (NCBI): domain Eukaryota; kingdom Viridiplantae; phylum Streptophyta; class Pinopsida; order Cupressales; family Cupressaceae; genus Sequoia; species Sequoia sempervirens. The sequence continues at coordinate 14,991 of VDFB02029583.1, read as the reverse complement.
TGAAAGGCTACTCTCAAAGTGTTGCTCCTCTTATTGACCTCACTAAAAGGGGAGCTTTCTTTTGGTCAGAAAAGGCTTAAAGTGTTTTTGATAAGTTCAAGAAAATCATGAGTTCTTGTCCAGTGTTGGCCATACCAGATTTCTCCAAGCCTTTCGAGTTACAATGTGATGCATCCGGAGAAGGTGTTGGGGCTGTTTTGATGCAAGATAAGCATCCCATTGTGTTTGAAAGTAGGAAACTAAGGGGTGTTGAAAAGACCTACTCCATCTATGACAAGGAAATGCTTGCAATCATGCATGCATTAGCTAAGTTCAGACAATATCTGGTGGAGAGAAAGTTCGTGGTCAAGACTGATCACAATACTCTCAAGCACTTCATGCATCAGAAAGATTTGAATGAAAGACAACAAAAGTGGGTGAGTAAGCTTCAAGCTTACGATTTTGACATTGAATATGTCAAAGGGAAAAACAACATTGTGGCAGATGCTTTATCTCGGAGGCCTCATTTGAGCTCATTGTGTGAGCTTACTGCTGATTGGAAGGAGATGTTGCTTGCTGATTATGCCAAAAATTAGTTTGCAACCAGCATCATTGAAGATACTTTCCATGACGAAAAGTACAAGGTGGTTGATGGTTTGATACACTACAAGGGAAGTATCTTTTTGGTGGCCGATTCTAAGCTCAAAAGAAGATTTTGATGACTTTCCATGACATCCCACTTGCTGGTCATCAAGGTTACTTCAAGACATATAGGCAGATTCGAGAGAGGTTTTCTTGGAAGGGGTTGAAAGAGGAAGTCCAACACTACATCAAGGAGTGTCCCACTTGTCAGATGAACAAAAATGAGCATTCTCTTCCAGCTGGTCTGCTGCAACCTCTTCCCATTCCCAACCAAAAATGGGAAAGCATATCAATGGAATTCATCACAGGGTTGCCAAAAGTTCAAGGCAAAGACTGTATCCATGTTGTAGTGGATAGATTAAAAAAGTTTGCTCATTTTTTTGCCATCACTAGCACATTTTCAACAGCTCAAGTTGCATAATTGTTTTTCCATGAAGTGCTTAGGTTGCATGGGTTGCCGAAAAACATTTTGAGTGATAGGGACAACAAGTTCCTAAGCAACTTTTGGCAAGAAGTTTTCAAGATGAGTGGTACAGTGCTTACTCCAAGCACTAGCTATCACCCTCAAACTGATGATCAAACAGAGATAGTGAACAAGTGGTTGGAGGGCTATCTTAGAAATTATGTCTCGGAGCAGCAAAGGGAATGGGTGAAACGGCTTCATATAGGGGAGTATTGCTACAATTCATCCTTCCACATGTCAATAAGGATGTCTCCATTCATGGCTCTCTATGGTTATGAGGCTCCTAACTTTGTTGCTTTGGTGTTTGGTGATAGCGAAGCCCCTCAAGCCAATGATTGGTTGCAACAAAGTCTAAGATATTTTGAAGTCCTTGAAGAACAACCTTCAAATAGCACAAAATCAGCAGAAGATGTATGCTGATCAGCATCGTGTTGAGAGTTCATTTGTGGTTGGAGATATGGTTTATCTTCGACTTCAGCCTTACAGACAGTCTACTCTCAAGAAGAGTGGAGCTGAGAAGCTTAAACCTCGCTTCTATGGGCCATTCAAAGTCATCAGAAAGGTTGGAGCAGTGGCTTACGAGTTGGAACTACGATCGAGTAGTAAGGTTCACAATGTCTTCCATGTGTCTCGCCTCAAGAAGGCACTTGGACACAATGTTGTTGCTTCATCACAGTTGCCTCCCCTGGATGAAGAAGGACAATTGACCTTGATTCTAGAGGAGATTATTAATTCCAAAGAGCGTTCTTTGAGGAGAAGAACAATCAAAGAATACTTGGTGAAGTGGAAGAACTTGCCTTTAGAGGATGCAACTTGGGAGAATGAGGAGATTCTGCAGCATCCAAACTTGCGATTGCTTGCGAGCAAGCAATCTTGGGGAGGGCGGACTGTAATGTCCCATTCCCAATTGTGATCAATTCAGTTGACCGTTGGCCTATTCTGGAGACCCGTAAAGGTGGGTGAAATTAGAGTTTCCTATTTTTGAGGAGGTTGTTGTTTGAAGATTGAAGATTGGATTGTGGATTTTTTCTGGGTTTTCAAAGAGCTTCGCAATGGTATAGTTCGTTTGGTGATCTGAGCAACTTCATGAATTTACTATTTTTAGTAAATTCTATTTCTGACAGTGGTCCTGTTGGCTACACTGCAGTTGGCTCTCTTCTTCAGCCAGTTCAGTTGGTATTGGGATTTTTGGCCTTTTGGTGCATTTTTTTATGGAGAGATAAGTTATTTTCATATTATAATGTTATATTTTAATATTATGACCCCCTTGGCCTAGCATTATAACTTTATGTTATTTTTTTAAAAAGGGGACTTTATGGGTGAACGCATCATCAGGAGAGAGTTTAATGTTTCTAAGGCCAAAAATATTGCTTTTGGAGGTGGCACGCCAACTTTGGATGAGAAGATGATTTTAAATTATTTAAATATTGCCTTTATGAGTTTGGACGCCACTTGTGGAGGGATAAGGGTCAACTCAAAATTTGAAATATTGTTGACTACCTTGGGCACCCTTCTAGATGCTTCTGGAAGATGCTTGGCAAGTCTATTTAAGGAGGCCTCTTCTCTTCATTTGATCATCTCATATTCTCAGTAAAGTTATGCTGTCGAAATGGTGACAGAGTTGCTTCGAGGAAAGCACACCTCCTAGTTTGGCTCAGCTTCTTACTTGAAAGATAGCAACTAGTTGAGAGGTAGATTGTAGTTGAGTTTGTTTCAACATTGCAATTGAGTTCCTAGCATCTTAGTTCAATTTTCTTGCATATTGTAGTTGTTATTCAAGCATATAGTCATATTCAAGAGTTGTTGGAGTTGTACTGCAGGAAGTGGTTTTCACTCATATCTCAATATATAAAATAAGCATTGTCCTGGGTGTTTGTCTAATCTCTTTCCATACTTGTGGCGACCATTCTTGTGAGTTTGTGGATGTTTTGATGAAGGTTTGGATTTTTCAAAGCAAAATCGCCCTTGCTGCAGGCCGTACCATTTGTCAGAGCTTTGGTTTTCATGCAAAAATAAATAAAGGCTATTTGGGAGGGTTTCGGTGTCTTAACTTGGGCATCATCATACTTAGAGCATTTTGCATTTGATATCTCGTCATTTGAGTGAGTTATGAGTTAGATATATGCATTTAGGTGACTTATGCAGTTGCTGGTTACTTCATTTTAGTTGCAGGTCTGTCATATCAGATTTGGGAAATTATTCCATTCGGATGGGATTGAGTGTTTGAAGTCATATATAATATTGCAGCATTGGAGAACTTATAATATTGGGCTTTGGCAAGCATTCTATCAAATTGTAAGCTGAGTAGTAGTACTATCAGCAATTGTAAGAACCCTGGTGGTTCTCAACCCCGAAACCCTAACTGAAAATATTGTTTTTGATTGTTTTTGTATTTTTTGGTTTTTGATAGGTTTTTGGAAAATAACAAGAAGCTGCGATTTTATGCTAAATTGCTTTAAAAATCCAAAATAAATGCTAAGGCAATAAAATTGATTGGAAATTGACCAGAACATATAGGCGCACCAATTTATTATATTTCCAGAGCTTTTACAATGCAAAAGATTGAACAATGAATAGAATAAGATTTTATTTCAAAGAACCTGATTCTCCTTGCCAGGCGCCAAGAATAACAGAGAAAGAATGTACGGCTGACTGAAGGACCAATCTCCAAGCTTGGAAACCAATGCTGGATCTCCAGAACCCCAAGGCGCACAAGATCTGAATGAGAGAATCTGATGACAGGAGGCGTAGTTCACTAGAGGTGATGGTACGGCCTGCAAGTACATAAATGTATGGTCTGGCTGCAGCAGCAAATAAAATAAGTACGGCCTCAAGTAATTAATGCCAGATCTCTGATAAATGTCCTCTGAATAAGTCGCCCAAATCAACTGATGAATGAACTCTGTAAACTCCGTCTGAAATCAATCCAGTAAGCTCAATTTGTAACCTCTGTGTGAAGTCACCAAGATGCAATCTTCAACTGGTATTGCACAGTCTCAGTATGCCAAACTCTGAAGAGGTATCATTCTCCAGAATTGATTCGTCTACTGAAACCCTAGGTTTTGCAAACTCCAATGCTCAGAGCAAAAATAAGACAAATTAGAATAACATATCATAATGGTTCGATTTGTCTTTCCTGTGAATATATATCTCTCTTGAAAAATTCGACCCAACAGCTCTTTTTAATAATCATTTAATGAAATGATTAAATTCGCCTTTTAGACTTAGGAGAAATTATGAATAATTAAATGACGTCTCATAAATGAATAATAATTATTCATTATGTCAAATATATCACTTTATTATAAAGTATTAAAAATACTTTATAATATATCATTTAATTATTAATATTTAAATATATTAATAAAGTGACTTTAATATAAAGTCAAAATATTAAATATTTAATAATCATTAAATACTCCTTATTTCTCCATCTGACCATCAAACTGCAAAACTAGGTCGACTCTGAGCTGATCAGCTGAACCAGGTGCCCTGCCAAAAATAGCAGCTTCCGCCTGCCCTACTTTCTAAAAATAGAAAGTCTCTGAAAAACCACTCTAAATGATTCTGCGAAGGCCCAACCTGAAACAACTGCAATACTGAAGCTACAAAACACCGAGTAACTGCCTCAGAAGATCCTCTGCACACATCTGTCAACCTACGAGGATCGAAATGATAGGCTAACCACATAACCAGCTGCGCTGACTAGGATGGGGACATCACAGCAATTCTCCTTTCTCTCTTTCACTTACTTTATTGTACTTCCCGCTGTATAAGTGGAAGAGGCTGGCTTTCCGCCTATTTACTTTCAGTTAGTAGTTTTTAGGGACCTTCTGACCATATGCTCGCCATCACTTGGCGCCATCCTGGTTAGAATTACTTTCAACTCATCTTGCATAAGATCCTCTAACCATATGCTCGTCTATCCTAGACGCATTCTTGGTTAGAGTTCCCTTCCAATTCTGCATCTGCATCAGATCCTCTTACCATATTTTCACACCTTGCCCAAACATCGGGACCCTGGTGTACATCCTTCATTAGAGTTGCTTCCGCATCATTTTGGTTTTAGAGCTAACCTTAATGGGTGCATGTTGATTGTAATTGTAATTGGAAAAACAAAAAAAAAAATTAGTCCAGTTCTTTACACAGAAACAACAATATCCACCATACTCTGCCATTGAGATCCTCTATCCAACACACTAGCCTACGAGGATCAAAATAATAGGCTAACCATCACAAAACAAGATCATGCTAAAAAGGGGACATTACACCAAGCAAGTTCATGTCAAAGCTGATAACTACAGTGATTCTCTCATGCTATTATTTGTTTACTTTTCTAGGTGGGGCCACCTGGCCATCCCCAGCCATTTCCTGCATGATTTCAAAACATTCCTACCAAAGTTTGGGGTTGGGGGATGGCCCAAAGATATTTCTAAGGCATCCCTACATCACCAATGGCCCAACGTCCCAGGTACAGAGACACCCAAAAAGTGTCGGGGATGCATCCCTTGGTATCATAGTTTAATTTATCAGCATTATGATGAGTCGAGTAAATTAGCAATGAAACCAGCCAATTATTTCAAAACAAATGATGAGTATACAAAACCAAGAGTAAAAGTAAGCATAGCTTGCATATAACCATAAGGAAAGAATTTACTGCTTAAAAAGTGACAGATACTGGAAATCAAAGAATCTCAACAAAGTATATAAGTTTCAGCAGTAACCTCTATATTGACATTAAATTAGATACTCTTCTAGATTTGAGAGAAGATGTGTCCATCATCAAAATTTGTGACCCATTATTCTAACAAAAAGTTTGTTTATTGGACTGCAAGTGCAAACCAGGTATTTCAGGAAGTAACAGCATACATCACATCCATGGTTGTATCCCTGAATTATTTCTGAGATGGATATCAGTAAATAACAGGAAGATAGACTCTAAATCTTCACAAATATATAATTATCAGTAATGTTAATGGTCTGATAATCCTCCAGTCAGTAGCCCAGAATTAGCATACAATCAAGGTAAGAAATCACTATAAGAATGAAGTTTGTAATATGAAGATCTTATATTAAGGCTTCACAGTTCACACATCCACTTTGATCTTGTATTAATGCTTCATACGTCAACTTCATAAAGAAACTTAGCTTTTACTTTGACTTCACATATTGGGAGCTTGAGGTTTTCACATAAGCAAAAGTTTTAAAATTAGAAGAGTGTTTACAAATCAAGCAAAAAAAAGAGAAATGCAACACCTACTTCAAGATTGTGAATGGCCTTGCTGGCCTTCCAACTTTTCATGTACCATTTTTTTGCCTTATCAAACTTGCGGAGATTATAGTAAGCCTCGCCAATATCTAGGAATGCATCGCATAGTTTCTCCATGTCCCTTAGCCCTTTCACCACATTTTTTGCTTTTTTGGCATATTCAAGGTACTAACACAGAAGCAATAAGATACCATCAATCCATGCTGCTAGTAAAAGGAGAAATATGAGAATAGACTAAAATTGGACAAAACAATTACATCATAATATTTTGCCCAACATCATCAAACTGTAATTTAAAAAGTGTGTCACAGTACACCCCATGAACCAGAAGTGAAAAATCAGACAAACAACAGACATACCTTGGGCCATGCTTCAATATTTATTGCAAGCTCAATTAATCGTTTCAGAAATTTGTGTAGTTGAATTTGATGCCTTCTCTGAGATACAGTGCCAAATGCTAGGCCAGCATTACGAGCAAGCTTTTTCAGCCGCTGCTCTTCTTGAACCAGTTCACTCATTATCTTCTGAGCTTCTTCAGTGCTTTCAATATTCACTCTAACACTTTTCACCAGGGCATCTTCATCCTCCAATTTACTTGCAATCCTAAGAGCTCTTTTATAGCATAAAAGGGCATCATCATATTTATGCAATTTATAATGAATTAAACCAAGGTTGATCAGACCATTGGCCTCCCCTTGAGGATGGGGAATATTTTGACATATTTGGATATCAATATTAATATGTTCCTTCGCCTTTTCCCACTCTTTTAACTCAATGTAAATTCGACCTAGATTATGATGAAGCCTTGTCCTCCCATCATCATTGTCCGCAACCTCTTCATCATCACAAATCCGTAAACCATCTTGCAAAACCCTTTCTGCCTCAATGTAATCTTCCAAATAAATTTTAAGCAAACCCATATTATTATATGCATCCACAAGCTCCTTAACAAAGGACGGGGAATTTCTATTCGGGGGATTCTCCTTCAAAGTGCGAGCTAATTCCAGTGACATCTTCACATATTTCTTTGCCTTTTTGAGTGCAAAGTAATTATCTTCATTGTCTTCATAAATATCAAAGTAAGTCCTACCAAGCTGTGTGCTAGCCCGCTGCTGCTCCACAAGATCATCCACATTTTGAGCAAATTGCAGATGTTTTTTCTGCAGAAGTGCATACCAATGATTCTGTTAAACATTCAGTATTAAAAAGCAGGAAGAAAGAAGGGAGAAAGGAGCAAAGAATTTTACAATAGTCATATCAATACCTTCCGTACAGAAAATATACTCAACATATTTGCACAGCAGTCCTTCATGAAATATTAAAAATAAAATACAGGAGTGAATCGTATGGCTGTTGTGCAATCTTGGGCAGATGAAATTTACCCTTTTTCTGCATATTTGGTTATCAAGTACACAGTAAAACATTCATATTAAAAGGGGGGAGAGAAGGATATAAACATTTTATGTAACAATATCAATTGCTTTCAATAAGATTTTTTCCTACACAATTGCACCCATCACTTTATAAAAGGTTCAAAACTAAAACAGGAGAGAGTGGAATATGAATACCATGCAATAGTAAAATATTCAAACCACCTTCTATGATTCTATTCTGCCTGTGATGCATCCCATCCATACGACATGGAAATAAAAGGAATGATCTGGGATCAAATATTTCTTAGACATGGCATCTAAGCTGAAAGGAATTCCATATCTTGTGTAACTCTCAAGAAGTTTCCTAACCGAAGAAAAATGCCTATAATGCAATCAATCATATAAACTAATCCAACAACCAACTCACAATGTCCTCCACATTAAGTGATGCAAGTGTTAATGCAGCATGGTGGATAAGAAGAAGGAAGGAGTTGACTTTCTAGAAAGTCTTGACCTCTAAAGTGGACTACCATAATAAAAGGGTAGAGGTCCCTTGATGCATTCAGTCAAACAGTTCACATGCCTTGCCTGTGCTTCCACATTTTGCAGACCACAATGGGCCAAAGCCATGGCATAAATAAATTTATAAAAAAAATTGGAAAAAAATTAAAAATTTAGGTCCCCTGATGCATTCAGTTAAACAGTTCAACATGCCTTGCCTGTGCTTCCACATTTTCATGCATTCAGTCAAACAGTTCACATACCTTGCATGTGCTTCCACATTTTGTAGACCACCCTTGATGCATTCAGTCAAATAGTTCTGTTGGCGTTTAAATTCGCCTATCTTTTTGTTTCAGCTAGAGCACAAGGTTTATAAAACACAAACACCACAGCTGAGATTTTTTAATTTAGAACTTCAACTACGACTAACTTTACGCTAAAGACGTTTCTAATTTCTCAAATAATATGCAGGGCAAGAGAATTAGAAATGAACAAAGTTTGATTCTTTGACAAAGTGCTTAAATAAACTCTTTCCCAACATACATCTACTTACTTTCAATGTAGGCTGAAATTAAGATCACAAAGCATAACACAATAAACGTACTTAGACAAACTCTCCTCTCAACATACATCTACTAACTTTCAATGTAAAGCTGAAATTTAAGATCATGTAAGCATAACACAATAGACGGAAACTTGAGACATTATATCGAGGCAAATAGGCTCAAGACTTTATTTCTCAAACTTTTGGAACAAAGATTACACTAAACACATGCATGGAACAAGAAATTGCAGCTAAAGAGGCTTGCAATCTTGTTCTTACACAAAGAGAACAGCAATTACAACAACTTCTTGTTGGCTAAAAGAGACTCAACAATTCACTATCATAAAACAATTGAACAACACTGACTAACAAATAGAAGGCATTATAGGCTCAACATTTTGTTATCACTAACATGTTTAAAGAAACCTAATGGGCAAAGGCTCTTATTTAGAGGCAAGCAGAGGAGTAGAGAACCCTAAAATCTCCTTGCTTTTACAATCTAGGGCTTGCTCAACAAGCAAGCTTTATTTTTAAATCTAGAAAGAAGATAACATCTAACACCTAAGAAAGCAGAAAAAGCAAGAAATGCCAACTATTACAATCTATCTTCTTTCTCTTCTTAAAAGAATGGATAAGAATTGTTCTGAGAATAGAAAGAAAGTTGGAAGAAAGCAACTTTAGATTTCAATTACATCTGCTAGAAAGCTAGAAATTGTGTCCTGATTCGATGCATCTATACCATCAATAGCAAAGTTGTGCTTTTCTAAGATATCCTCTCCATCTGCAATTGATCTCAAGAAATCCTTGATCCCATTGGCTGCTTTCTCAAACTTTGTTGACATCATGGAAATGTGACTCACGCCATCATCACTGCTGCAAACAACACTCTGAAATTGATTTTCCACTTCATCAAGTCTGATATAGGAGCCATCATCATGATGACACCGAGCTGGAATCTTTGTGATAAACTCGTTTACGAACAAGAAAGCCTCAACTACCCTTTGCATGTATGCAATGAACTCCTCAGCTATCCTCTCATAAGTCTTCACCTTGAAGACATGACGCTCTTTCCATGCAAAAATCTGCCTCTTGTGTTCTCTTGAGGTTGTAGCACCATAGGCTGTATTCAAATCAGCAATTATGATTTCACGCCTAGGCTTTACCTCTGCCATTGATTGTTCAAACCCTTGAAAGCCTTGTCGTAACTGAGTGATTAAATATTTTAAAAATTGGTCAAATAGTTAAGACACTGATTCACACCCCCCCCCCCTCTCAGTGTCATTTTAACTCCAACAAGAACCTAGGTCACAAGTGGATGCAGCATAGTCATGGATGGGTGGACGGACATTAGGCATCGTCCATTCATCAAAATCATTGTTACATATGTAGCGGGCCATTATTTCCTTAGGGCTATTGATTGTTCAAGGCATAGCAAGGATGCCCATTATCAGTTTCATATCCTTAAGGATGCTATAGAGGAGATTGGGCCACAAAATGTGGTGCAAGTAGTGACAAATGCGGCCCATGTGTGCAAAGCTACAGGGAGGTTGATTGAGGCAGCCTATAGACATATTTTTTGGACTCCTTCTTGTGTGCATGCTATGAAAAATGCACTTAAGGACATGGGTAAAATCAGATGGATCAAATCTATTGTTAATGATGCTAGAGATGTGCAAATGTTTATCTACAACCATCATCATTCATATGCACTTTTCAGGTCCTTCTCCAAGAAGAAATTCCCAAAGCCTATAGAGACTCGGTATGTATCATACTTTATTCTCTTGGAGAGGATGCTTGAGTTGCAAGAGCCATTGCAACTAATGGTAATGACAGCAGAATAGAACAAATGGCCTAAGTCGAAGACACAGCAAGGATTGAGGGTTAGGGAGGTGGTGAAGAATGATGTCTTTTGGGCTAATGCCAAATATATTGTCTCCATCATTGAGCCAATTTTCAAAGTTATTAGATTTGGAGTTTCTAATGCACCTTCCCTTGGAGAGGCACACAAGTGCATTGATTCCATGCTTGATCAAATGAAGGCTAAAGTGTGAGAGAAGGACCCCACAATGCAATTCTACACCGAGCATATTTATCCAATCATTCAACATAGATGGGAGAAACTCAACACTCCCTTACACATGGCTACCTACGCATTGAACCCAAAGTGGTATGTGCCACGTCCCGCAGAATGACACCTATAGAGGATGCTAAGGTGAAGGAAGAGTTCATGAAGGCCATTGACAAAATTTATGATCCTATAGAGGCCAGCTCACTTCATATTAAGTGGACAAAATTTGCTACTCTTTGGGGTATTCTGAGGCAGCCAAAGTAGATTTGGAGACTATGTCATAGGAGGACCCCAAGTTGTGGTGGACTATGCATGGGCCTAGATCTTTGATTACTACTCTAGCCATTTGTTTGCTGTCCCAGGTTTCTAGTTCTTTTGCTTCTGAGAGGAACTGGTCCACTTGTAACTTTATCCACTCTGTTAAGAGGAACAGGCTCACTTCTAGGAGGGCAAACATGCTTGTGGTTGTCCATAGTGCCTTACGTCTCATTGATCGCAGCACAACTACATACAAGGAGAGTCTAGCAGCTAGATGGGATGTAGAGCCAGAAGAGCCAGCACAGATAGATGAGGATGCTACATAGACAGGGCTGGTTGGTATTGGTTTAGATGAGCTTGAGCATTTGGGGTCCCCGTCCGACAGTTCCAGTGATGAGGAGATTGGCATGGAGCTTGGAGTTGGAGATGATTAGATCATTAGAGTCATCAAGCCATTAGCTATTTACTATTTACTATTTTGTTTTTGAAGATTGAAGTTTGAACACTATTGTGTTGATAACTTGATACTTGATTGTAATTATGAATCATGACTATGAAATTTTGAAATTCAACAATATGAAACAAGTCTTGTTCCAACCTAAATGTCTGTTGCTATATATTTTCTATTTTGATTCATCACTTAAATGTTCACTAGTTCAATGAAATTGTAATGTGTTTAAACTCTAAAATGCATTATTCTTAGGTTTTACCTTACATTCTTACAACTAATTTTCTAAGTACTATATGTATTTCAGCACACCGCTCCCCCATCGCTCCCCGCCCACCCGCGCCGTCATCCCCTCACCGCCCCCAAACTTAGGTCCCCTGCCCCCACGCCCCCGAAACCCGTCCCCTGCCGTCCCCCTGTCCTCGTCCCTAAAACTTCGTGGAACTATGAATTTAGAACAGCAATTTGAACAATGATTAATTAAGTATAAAGAGGTAATTATTAATATAAAAGGAAGAAAATATAAGAAGTAGCGATTCATAATGAACTAAATGGCAGTGATTACTTTATAAAGGTAGAGATTTTTATTCATACTGTAGTTAGAAGTTTTGGAAGAACTTGCATAGGTATACATGCTTGGAACTGTTTCAGATTACTAGGCATATGAACATGGTATGAAATACTTTTATTTCAACTAAAGAGACTACATAATGAAATTGAATCAAAGTTTAACATATAAATATGTTATCACCCAAGACCCAAGTTACCGATTCGCCACTCTCAACCCTTGGATATGATTCAATTCATACTGGATTCAAAATTCAGATTCGGTACGATACAGATTCGGACAAGGTGGGTATGAAAAGTTGACTGCGGATTCGCCTTGGATTCGATACGCCCCTATGGATTCATCCAAGATACGCCCAGCTAAATCCATGACGAATCCAACTCGAATCCAGACGTCAAAACTATCATTAGGCCAAGAAATTACAAGGTAGGTCAATGGAGTGTGAAGGTCAAACTATATTAATTTCTACAAATAGTCAAAGTAGGTCAATGGAGTGTGAAGGTACAACAATTTGCAATAAATAAATTAGAACTAAGGTAGGAGGACCCTATGCCAAAAAAGTAACTGAACATGGAAATAAAAAACCTAAAGCAAAGAAACAAAGCAAGAGCAGGTACACAAAAAGTGGTTAAAACCCTTGAACCATTATATCTAAGTACAAATACTCAAGTGATGGAATGATACCCCAATGAAGCATTAAGCCGAGGAAGAATAAAATGTGCAACCAAGAGTGAAAATAATGTATCAATCCCACATTGGCAAGAATTGTGAGATTATGGTAAGTTATAAGTTGTTACATGCTCCAAAAGGTTTGTTAATGAGTAAAGAAGCTATAGGGTGAAATATTGAAAATCCTAAAGCATTGAATGTATTTAGTTTTCACTATTTTTCCCCCTACTAACAAATTCTTAAAGGTTTTTATGTGCTCAGTAGGTTCCCTTGCCTTGTAGGCATTGTGAACAACTGAACATAATTTAGGAAAAATATTACTACAGTAATGACTACTCATTTGGTCATCTTGAGATGACTTTAATTTATAATTTTATATCATGACATTTGAGTATCACTAATATTTTTTAATATTTGACTTAGTGACTATGAAAGTGGTGATATATTTTTGCTATGTTATTAGACTATTAATATGGTGGTGTATTCTGAACTTAATTACTGCTGCAAATATGTATATATTTCTGATTTTTATATGCTTTTTGTATTGTCGTACCCAAACCGTACTCAACCCCAAAAACAATTTGGCGGAATCCCGTACCAAATTTGTGTACCCGTACCCGAATCCAAAAACGAATCAATAACTTAGCCCAAGACTAAATGGAGGTGAGCGATTACCATTAAAAGGACAGCAAAGTCATATAAGACAAAATACATATAAGGATAAAACTATAATAAGACAAAAGTGTCTTAATCAGATTAGATGAAGTGGTACGATTAATATTTGGAACTATGTCTTATTCAGCCTAAATTTAAATGAAGTCACAGCCCTTTGTGATGTGTATGACTTTTCTTAAATTCGTCCATTTATTGGAAAGTCACCTCCCTTCATAAAATGATACGATGGGGTATAAAAGAGATAACTTGGTGTTTTACAAAAATATCATTTTGGAAACAACAGCAGATGCATAGGCAGATATAAGTAGCGATAAAGGTTAAGGTAACAATGACAAACTAATGAGCAGAGGTAGAGGTTAAGGCAGCGATGATATAGTAATGAGTATATCAGTTGGATTTGAGCGAGGGGGGGAGGCAATATAGTGAATAAGTTTTTCAATGTATTATCATCAAGAATTAAAGCTATTCTAGAACAGATCTAGAGCAAGGGTTATTGTAGCAGATTGTGTGAAGGATGAATATATAATAATAACAGAAGCAGACTTAAAAGAAATCTACAAGCAGATGTGAGACTTCAATGCTGATTTACAAGCAGACTTGAGGCAGAATTAAATTAGAATTGAAGGAAGACATTAGTATAATGCTATAAAGTGATTTGTGAAAGAGAACATATATGGTGCATCATCTAAGAGCAGAATAAATGAAGATTTGAGAAGAAGAATATAATGTAGATTTGGTGAAGGAGATAAATGATATCATCATGAATGAGCGAGAAGAATGGAGTGACTGTGGGAAGAGGGGCGAAGTTCCACAACAAGACAACGAAGGCATTGGGGTGATGCGGATCTAGTGGAAGAAGTGGAGCCTTTGGGAAGGCCGTACAATACAGAAGAAAAACAACTATCAAACCACATTCCTCAATGGGTTTTTGAGAAGGGGGTTTGGGTCGACAAGTGCCTACCCTATTTTAGACAAAATTCATTTTGGAGAGGGCAGGAGCAACCTATAGAGCGAAATTCAAACAAAACAGCTGAGTTTTGGAATCGGGGGAAAAATTCAGATTACAGGAGAAGGCGTGGTTGGCATCGAGCAGAAAACCATATAGACAAACAGCCAGATGAAAAATGGAACAGGAATGAAGGGCGTATTCAGAACCGCACTACCAAAGTATGGCAGCAGAAAAATCCAAACCTTCCTAAGCAGAACATCTGCGACAAGACGGCCTTTTCGATGAGTGAGGAGTTAGAAATTGGTAAAAGAAGAACCAAACGGAATCGTGATCTTCTGTGCAGAAAAGCAAACTTCAAAGTCAATCAAAACAACACTGTACAGGACACGAAAATGCAGCCAAGAGGCCACAAACTATTCCAAATGCCAGCGGAATTGATTGAAAAAAGGGTAGCAAGGTTGTCGGATCGTGCCCTTTTCGTCAAATGGACTGGCCCAGTCAGTTCGAGGGAAGAGATCAAGGCATGGTGGCTGAGAAAATACCTTGATCGTGTAAGTATCATTCCTCTTCTAAACTCATTCTTTC